>JAYMTN010003067.1:0-10309 GCA_036897425.1 Erodium trifolium
TTCTTGCCTTCCAGCATTGCCAGTATTTGTAAAAGCCTAAGTTTTGTCCCTCCAAACTGTCTTGAATTTCCAATAGTCTGGGAATCTTTTTCCTTCTAGCATGTAGTTTAGCCAACATACATGCAATTTCTCCCGTAGTCAGATGGCCTTTTTGGGAGTTCTGATCACTGGTCTGACAAGTATGCAAAGACTCATAGGTTCTAATGGAGAAAGTATTCGGTCACCGATATTTTGCTGCACGCACTCTCCATCCACAATTAGCACCACGACATTTTGCAATGTATAATTACTTATTTGATCTATCACAGCGTATCCAAAAATTACTCTTATTTTGAAGCTCTGTCAGATACGTCATCACTGCTTTCTTGTCCCGAAACTGTTTACCAACTGCTAAATCTGACCCATCCCTAAAATCGATCATGATTTGTTCTGGATCAACCACATCTAACGGAAACTACTGGTTTCCAGAAACATACTCCACCATTTGACCGTTCTCTTCGATATTATCCAAACTTACCGATGGTGGCGTAGGAGATGATGCTTGTACTTCTGAATCACATTCTCTACATTGATGCCGAATAACTATGTTTTCAACATTCTCTGCACGACTACAAATATCCACGTCAAAATAACTATCATGCCCACCATTGTCATAATCATCATACTCCACTGCAACAAGTTCATCTACAACCGGTTCAACTACCACCGTATCATCGTGAACCCCCTGTTCAACTTCCACCGGTTTAGCTTCGGCACCAATGGTATCTTTGTTGATCAGCTCTACACGTAACATGGTTTTGGAACCTAATTTCTGTTTTCCATTACAAAACCTTGAACATCGAAATCCTCTACAATCTTATTTTGCGGGTTAACTCCTCTAAAATTGGGCATACAAGCTATGTAACCAAGTTTCAATTTTGTCTCACTTTCCTTCACCTCGATCTTAGAATACAGGATGTCCTTCAATGTGTTCAACATTGCACTACCATCAACAAGAAGACTAATAAGATCCTCATATATAGATATCCAATTATAATTCTCATCCTCTAGTTTATATTCCCCACCGTAAGCACAGATTAAAACTTCACCCATTCCTGTAACAATTACAACCTCATAAACTTAAGTAATTAACCATAGAGAGATATTACTAATTAAGCAGGTTAATGTAGAATATGCAAATTGCCGATCAGTGCACAAACCCGCCGATCGACAAGATATGCCTATTAGTCCTTATGGTTTGTACAGCCGATCGGCCAGATGACCATATTAGTCTTAAACCCTAAACTGCCGATCAGTCATACTGGTTCAGCATTTCGGAAAGTCCCCCAAACCTCCAAAATACGAATCTAAGCTACCTCATTCCAATCCTTTGTTTAATTCACTTAGTTTATACGTATTAAACCAAAAAATATCGTTTTTCCCCATCCTCAATTCAAAGTTCAACTCAAACCTACAACTGAAATTTACAAAATTAAAGCTTGGGTTACTTACTTGGAGCTTTGCTTTAATGGTAGACACAAAGAGGATGAAGACACGGTCGGAGAAAGGCGCGGTGGACGGCGCTTGAGACGGTGGTAGACGGTGGTGCTGGGTTTGCAGCTGTGGAGATTGGGGTCTGTAAATGGGTAAGGAGGAGGGGCTGATGTTTTAGGGGTATTTTGCAAAAATACAAAAAAGTAAAACAGGAAATAACAAAGTTTCATCAACTATGAGTTTTTTCCAAAATAAAACATGGAGAGGTTTTTTTTGCAAATCAAAACATCACATAAGGCCCTTTTCATAGTTCACCCCTTTTTTCCCTTATTCAGGTTTTGTCACATAGGGTTTTCCTAGAAAGGTCTTTAACGAGGTAGTTGTTATACATGCTACTCGATAAGGCTTTGTCGACACACAGTTTTTGAGAAGTTAGCATTCGTGATCGGCATGTGTCGACTCAACTAATAACCGAAATAACCTCGACAGCCACTAGAGGGAGTAACGATCAGGGAAAGCGAGAATCGTGCGCTATACTCTTTTTTCCTTGTTCAGGTATTGTTCCACTAAACTTTCCTGAACAAATTTTTAACGAGACAACTTAAAACATATCCGATATATTTTCGAATGATGATTCAAGGGGGTATTGTAATTTAGTAGCCCACCGTCCTACTTTTACGAGGTTCAAAACCTTACTTTATCCTTTGTAATTAATATAAAGTATCTAACTTGTTTTGAAAACGATGATGTTGGTTGGCTTCTTCCATATATAGCCACCATTTGTATTTTGAAACAGAAAAAATGAAACACATTTGATAATTATGCTCTTCACTTGTACAACTACTTTATCTTGTTCATCACCATGTGTAGTAGCTCTTACTTATTATGTCCAGTAAATTAAAGGTTTTAGTAAGCTTTACACGTGTATTCTGAAAAATCTGCAGTCAAAGCTCAAATCATGGTAAAAAATTTACAAGTATCTTGGCCAGAAATGGTCATTTAGCCCACCCGCTCAAGTGTCAGGTGCAAGGCCCAACTACAAAAGACCATAGCTTTTAACTTGAACAGTATAAACACATTTTATCCCTTCCTGAACAAAGAACAAAACTTCTTTGAGAGCCCACCCGCTCGTGTCTGAGCTATCATGCCAATGCTCGTCTTTCAAGTCTGTTGCTAGACCATCATCATCTTGTACTCCTCTTTTACCTCATGAGATGTTTTAATCTAAATTTGCATTGCTGATAAAAATATATAGTAAAAAGTACGAAATAATTGTTTCAACGCGTAATCTAATGCTTTCAAGAAAGGAAGCCTCATATGTGGGTAAACGGGACTTGAAAAAATGTACATTTTTAAAAGAATGGGTAGAGTCAGTACCCGAACCGAACTAGTAAAAGCTTACGGAATGAGCCACAACTTTCTCATTCCAAGGTAAGAAGAAATAGTCCAGATTGGTAAAAGCATCCAATCCAACTACAGTTCATGAACGTATAGATACACCTAAATTGAAATTGCCTAGACATAGTTGGACAGATTCGAAATATTGACTGATTTTACAACAGTACAGTACACAGTGATACCCACCAAAATTTGACTGTTACACACTTTTATGTATAACTTAACAAATCCAAAACCACACCAATCTGCAGGTAACATCCATCCCATCCTAAAAATCACGGCTCCGAAGATTTCTAGGATACTGTATCTGCCCTTTCATGATATCAAACAGACATACTTCAACTGCTAAATTGTCGAGCTTCTGTTCTCTTTATGGATACTTACCTCTTATATCACAATGACTCTGGACTCATGGATGGTCTGAGCTTTGACGGCATTTTTGCAGCTCTGCCACCAAACCTGGAGCTTATGGTAATCTTGGGTGAGATTGACATCTGATTTAGTGCCAGATCAAGACCTTGCTCATTGAAGCTCATTGACATCACTTCCTCTATTAGAGTCTCGTCATCTAGCTCCTCAACATCTTCATCACTACTACCTTCCTCGTTATCGTTCTCATTGTAACTACTTTTGACCATTGACCAGTAAACAAAGTTCTTGCGGATATACCTTCAGGTACAGAAAAAAAGGGAGAACGTGATAGTAAGAACAAGGACAACAACTCAAAAGCAATATTAGTGTGAAGAATTTGCTCTACATATGTATATGATAATTCTCTTGTGAAAAAGATATTAACACTTCAGAAATCTATCCATATTCTTTATCTTAAGCTCTTCTGAGGAAAAAAATTAGGATATCAGTAATCCTAGAAAATGGTTAAAACCCTATAAAGAAAAAGGAGTGCAAAATAACCATTTCTCATTCCATGTAAGTAAAGAATGCGTACCTGTCACTTTGCTTCAGTAGACATGGGTCAAAGGGGAAGAACATGTCAAGCCTTTCCAGCCCACCAAAAGCCTTGGAAAGTTCCGACTCAAGCAAGTCATTAAATATAAATTTCTCTAAGATAGTGAATAGATGTGCTGCTTTAGCCTGTCGAAGGAATTCTTGCACCACAGAAGGAAGGCAAACCTGTTGTAAAATCATTAAGAAACTTGACATTTAATGATTGAGAATAGTTCAGATGAATATAACCGGAACGCAGTAACCGGGGAAAAGTAACAAAAGAACTTAATAAAGGTAGAAAATAATGAGTATGTTTCTACTACAGCTTCCGACCTTCAATGGATCCAGTTTATGTTTCAATATTTGATCGATAGGCATAAGTAGAAGCTGTGTTTTGAGACGAGGGACATTCATTATCGATCTCATACGGAAGCAGAGCACGTACATGAAGGCCTGTGACAAAAACAAAAGATCTTTAATATATCACTTAGATTCTAACCAACATACGTTCAGACAAGTGGTAAGGAGATCTATAAGCAAGAAAGGCTTGGTAAGGTTCAAGTCTATGTGTGAGTGTACAAGATATATCTTTCCAATCAAAAAGGAACTGTTAAACTAAAGAACTACTAGGTAGGTGATTCAATTCAAACAACTAAACGGAGGTGAACTACTAGGTACACTGAAAACAAAGGTGAGGGACCCCTTAAACAGCCTCGAATTCCCCACCTTCAAATATTTGAACTATGAATCATTTACCTGGCATGCAGAATAAAAAACTCGATGAGCTTTAGGGTCTATATCACCATTATGGAGACTGCAATATTCCATACACCAATCTACCAGCCTAAAACCTCGCAAACATACATACCATATTAATATAAAATCCTTCTTTCTATAGTTATACACACATAGAATTCAAGGTTGAGAACTGAACATGCTTTCCAATTCTGACCTTTGCAACATGCTTGTAACCAGAGAAGTCGGGAGAAACTTTGCACGTGAAAGATAACTAGCAAGATAAGCAACGGCACTCATCCTGCAATGAACCAATACAAAGAATTCATATAAAACATGATGTGATCAGCAGGGGAAGCTGTATCAATTACAGGATCTAAATACGACTCTGCATCCGAACGTAGATTGTTATTGAGTCCACAATATATAACCTATGAGGGCACATTAGCACTTTGGGAAGTCCAATACAGCTCGAGCTATAGACGAAAGCAAGTCAAGCAACTATGTCCACCTCAATCAACTTCAGTTGGAAGTGACATTCTCAGGTTCATGAGTAGATTTTAGTTTTCTTGATACTCAATTTGAAGGTGTATGAGTACATTGGCTCTTTCGTCAAATTCAGTCAAGTACTCGATCAATTTTCAAACATGAATATGCAACATTGCAAATCAAAATCAACAATTCACTATGTTGACCTAACTGTGCTTAGTTGCACATATAAATAAACCCATACAAGGTTTGCAGCATAGTAGCATCTATTCAACTGCAAAGTTCGATGGAAAATACTAGAAACACTACATACAGAATTGCATCTGTTAAGTTTTATTGAAATCTCACAAAATCAAATGTCAATGAAACCAGCGTCAGATGAATGGCATCATGAAATCTATGAAGTTGGAATATCATCAACATTTTAAAGAATCCTCTATTAATCACCTGGTAAGACGGGGATGAACATTGCAGACGAAGGTATCGGCCAGTGTCGAGGCAAATTTTGCCCCACAATTTTCAGGATCCAGTGCACAGGCATAGAACATGACAAACTGTAACAGTCAAGGCAAAAAACATCAGAGAAATAAATTATTCATGTGTCTTGCCAATAGGTATGACATTAACTTATAATAATATGAGATAATAATGTTAGGTGTCCGCATGTGAGTTTGGGTCCCACATCGAGTAATTATGGGTTAAATACAGAGTTGGGTTAATTGCCAAAAGTTTACTCTTATGTATTGTCCATGTGCTGAAAACTACCTCCTGCATTGTCCACATTTTTAAAATACCCTATCTTTTGACCACGGTCGTTTACTGACAAATTATTTTGGATATTCTGTTAAAATAAATCAAAATTTGGAATATTCCGTTAAAATGGATGGAAAATTAAGGACGTGAACAATATATAAGGGTAGTAATTTCGTTGAGAAAACCAACAGACAACCGTGTTCAAAAGACAGGGTAGTCTAAAAACGTGGACAATGAAGATGGTAGTTTTCTCCACGTGGAAAATACTTAAAGAGTAACTTTTGGCAATTAACCCTGAAGAGTTTATATACACCTCAGACTCATGACCCACTGAGCTAGTCCAATTCATATATCATGAGCTTCCCTTATGTGCTCTTCCTTGGTAGACCCGTTGTCTCCAAAGCGGTGAATATCAGAGTCTCCAACTGCGGACTATCCTATTAAGCAGACCAATGTGATCTCTCACAGCCGGAATTCATAAATGTCTTCTCTCATTGTGGTGTGCCTAGATAGGATGAATTGGGCCCGTAAGGATGAGGTAGAAGTAAAACTATGGTCTTAGAAGTTTGAAGTAAAAGTATGGTCTTAGGAGTGTGTGCAAAGTTATGTGATAATTGATGTGGAAGAAATGATTATTAGATGTCCACATGTGAGTCTGGGTCCCACATCAGTTTATTATGGGGTAAATAAAGAAAATTGATACACGCTATGGATTCTTGAAGCCTAGTCTTTAGATGTTCACATGTGAGTCCAGATCCCACATTGATTTATTATGGGGTAAGATAAGCGTCGATATACGCTTTGGACCTATGATTACTAGTCTTTAGATGTCCACGTGAGTTTGGGTATATGGGACAAATGAAGATTAGATACTTTAGGCCCGTGAAGACAGTCTTTTGGGTAAGGATGATGTCCAATTAGTATATCATGAGATTCCCCTGTGTGCTCCTCCCTGGTAGGCCCCCGACCAGATTATATCCAATAAATGAAATGAACATAAGAAAAGTAGTGGTCTGAGGCTACCTATCAATTACCTGGGCAAATTTGGACTTGTATGTGTTGAGAATGGTTATATGGAATGACTGCAGTAGAGTTTCAAATACCTTCCATGACAGAAAATAAAACAAAACATCAATACTTCTTAGAGGACAAAACAGACATGGTGTAGAAATTAAAGTTAAGCATAAATACCGCATTCAGACGACCACTGGCTGCACAGGATTCAAGATGTGCAAATGTTCGAACCATCAAACCATCCAACTTTTTAGCAATTATATTTCCACCTAAATTCTTCCAGCTCAAAGATTCTCCTGAAAACTGTACAACAACCCTATATCAGCTAAAATAGCAGGGGAATATCACATCAATTTGACAAGCACCACATTAGGTGACCTACAAAAATTCTTTATATATCTTTTTTCAGATGAGACAGAAGAGTTTGATCCTCAATCTATAAATATATGATGATATCTCCTAGTGTTTTACAAACAATATTTTTTTAGGTGAATAACCCTTGTCAGTCCAATAATAATGTACAGCTAAAAAGGTTCAAAATGTATAAAAGATGAATTGTTGAAGCCCCATGCAATGGGCTACCTCTTTTTTAATCTTAAAGCTAAAAGTGCATAATGTATAGAGATGAATTGTTCAAGAAGAAAAAAAGAAGGTTGCATCATAATTCATACCTGCTCATCATCTTCTATGTCATCCATATCTTCTAGCTCCATCTCAAACATGCCTTTACCAGTGTCATCTTGTAAAATGTCGTCCCATCCTATCTCAACCTACAAGCTCATGTACATAAATACTAATTAGTAATACAACTCAAAGGCTCTAACTTACATGGAATAAGAGCTCTACTTACATCCAATTCTATCAACATGTCCACCATTGCCATTAGTATTGTGCTCCCGACAAGTTCCCCCATTGTGCCACTCTCCAATTTGAACATGTTCTCCACGTATATCAGTGCCTCCTACAATCACAAGTTATTTATACCCAATGTTCCACAGTATATTTACAAATGTTACATACTCCTTAGGAAGATGCAAAGTACTTGCTCATCAAATAAAAGAAACAACTATGCCAAGGATCAGATTGTAAAATTTAGAAATTAGCACCGCAGAAGAATAGAAGGAACAATCAATACTGAGCAACAAAGACGCAGACACTTGAAAATTACACTAGCCAGGGGACAGACACGCATGTCCTATATTATTATTATTTTAAAAATGTAGGTAAATGCAATACCAACAATGAATGATAAATTTCAAGCAACGGCGAGTTAGTGTTCATGTATTCGCATATGTAGTCTTGAATTTTATGTGATAGCCAATATTCCACTTTTTGTTTCCCATCAAATCTAATTTCACATATTTTCTAACATATATAGTATATTTACTTTTAAGTTTATGTTAGATTTGGTATTTACAAAATAGTCTAAGTAACTATAGAAAGCAGAGATTCACTATTAGAAAGCAGAATGCATGACACAGAAATCTCGTGCAAATGTTTGTGTAATATATGGTCAGTATGGTGCAAGGTCAATAACACTGAAATAAACAATACTTACTAGCATGGTTCTAAATCCCGGTCACGGTTAAATCGCAGCAAGAGATCAATTAAGGTTATTTTAACTTAACGGGGAGATCTTGGCAAATCGCGTTTTGTATATTTTATATACAAACATATTTATTACAAATATATAATACATATATTTGATAATCATATATGTTAGAACATAGTTACTTAGACTATTTTTTAAATACCAAATCTAGTAACCTAGTTCTCTTGCTCTGGTGTCCGTTCATGTTTTCCCCATCACCAGAAGCAGTCTCTGCCTCCGACGCCCCTTGTCACCATCGAGATCTTCTTCAATCAAGAGAAAGAAGAAAACACATGCTTCTGAGGACCGGCGAGTTGATCGAGTTTTACAAATGTTTTGACTTATCATTAAGAGTGGATGGTTTGCACTAGTATTTCACCGCGATCTTGCCATGAAATACCATGATTTAGAACACTGCTTACTTGTTCAATATAGAACTACACTAGTATCTCTTCAACTTATATACCTACTGAATGTATAAAAGAAATAGAACTCATCTTATGAAGTGTTATCTTTTTTAAAACAAATGATAAAATGTTAGTAGGCCATGAACATTCAGGTCATGAGACAATATAAACTTACAAGTAAATATCCAAGTAAGACTAGAGACTGAGATTATGCATGCACATGAATATCACATGTAAGAGTAAGCTCAACCCACACATCACCTCAACTGACCTGACAACTCAGTCCACATTACTACCTCCAAGACAAATTCGCATAAGCAATAAGCATGTTGTACATTGTAAAAAATATGCATTCACTTTAACCAGTATTTCCATAGGTTCCGTAACACTTAACATGAATTTTCTGATAGCACGGCATGCATAGAAAATGAAAAGCTAGCTTTAACCGAACTCCCATTTAGTGCAATCATTACCACTAATTACCACCAGCAGTCAGCAAACATTGCACTTAACATAAGCTTGAACCATTCGGGGACTATGACATGTTCTACGTTAAATAGTAGTGAATTAGGATGTTTCAGTTGAACTCACCCGTTCCTTCGAAAAAATATTGGGCTTGTTCCAGACAACAATATCTAATAGTCTCAACGGGGCTAAAGGAACCAAATCTGCAATATCTTTAAGAGCTGAGTGCACCCTAGGAAGAACTTGGTCCTTTTTTGCAAGACCAAGTGGCTGCTCAAGTAACTCTAGTAGAGAAGAGGGGGGCTTAAAGTTGTTCACGAGCATTCCCAAGCATGAATCAAGATATTTCCCATTTGTAGCAGCCTGCAATATCACTAAATAAATAAAATAGCAAGGGATACACCAAACCGTGTTTCAAACATTTGAAGTAAGCGGGTGGGTAGGTGGCTGACACCTAAACTGACATACTAATGAGATAATCATTTCGAGCAAGGCATCCATTATATCAGGTTCATAGTTCCACATCTTCATTGCAAAAATCTGAAGAAAAAAGAGGCGTGTGAAAATTAAATTTTCACAACAATAACATGACTAATAGCAAGCACCCAAATTGAAATCATTTTTTTTACTTACACACTCAAGAAGAGACTTATGATGAGTAATGTCTACACAAGAAACAGCCCCAGAAAGCGCCTTCAAACTTGTCTGTCAAGCACATACATACATGCATAGAATAAATTATCCGAGACACCAAATTCCCTTTCTATAGTTGGGATATAAATTTGCATTAAAGAACTTACCACAAGTAGAGCCACCTCGTCAGGGAATAGACCGCTTTTACAGTGAAAAAGGGCCAAAAGCTGGTTATATCCATCACTATCACCCTGTAACAAAGTAGCATTCCTTACCAAAAGTAATGGATGGCCAAAAACTCAGGCATGCTTAGTTGGGAAGAAATGACGATGAATAAGTGTGCTCCAAGAATACTTACCAAAGGGACAGCATTGAGGACATCCCTAACATGAACAACTAACTGTGA
>JAYMTN010003068.1:0-10308 GCA_036897425.1 Erodium trifolium
AGTCCCCTACCCTCCTCAACTCCATTTCCGAACACGGCGGATATGCCTACGTCAGCATGGCGTCCCTGGCCTCCTCCGGCGACTTCCGCGCGGCTGAGGCGGCGCGTGAGATGGCGTGGGAGCAGCTCCACTCAGGTCCCTGGCACTCGGTCCTCCCCGTCTGGCGCGACGCCTACTCCATGGCCTGCCTCCACGTCGCTAAGCACCACTACGCGAACGGCGACTTCGAAGAGACTCTTAGGGTTTTGGATATGGGTCTGATCATGGGAGGCGTGCTTCTGAGGAAGGATCTGGACGCTGCTGTGCGGAAGGTCTCGGAGACGAGAGCCAATGGAGCTGGACAGGGTTCTGGGAAATCGGAGTTTCCGATTGCTCCCGAAAAGCTCAATGAGGTGGAGGTGAGATCCGGTTTTCAAATTGCAATTTCTTCATTTTTGGATGAATGAAAATTTGATGCTGAGAGTGTTATGTGGATATCAATTAATTGCTTTAAAATTTAGAAGTGATGTAATTGCATAGCATCTTGAAAGGACGTGTTGTTTGAACTGTTCCATTGCAAGGTTCGGCTAACATTCTTCTAGAGCATGTTAAGGTGGAGGATGTGACCATGGAGGTGTCAATTAGTGGCCGAGATTGGTGTTTTGGTTGGAATCAAAATTAGTTTTATTCTAGATAGATGAATTTGAGCTATGGTCCAATCTAAATTTGATATCTGCACTCGATTTTCTTCGTAAAACAATAAATGGTATAACTCTCAGTAGTATTCAGCAACTAAAAGTTTGTTATATTGCGTTACTAATAATAAAATAAGTTATTTGTAGTTGAAAGCATGTTTTTGGCACTTTTCTACTGAATCGAGTTAGAAATCTAGGTATGAGCACTTACGGTGTATTGGATAGTTTTTGAATTTTACACCAATAGTGAGTTGGTTTACATGACTAATATATCAGTAAAACTATTAAAAATGGGACTTCATTTTTTATGCTTCTACTATAATCAAGTGTTTGTCATCTAACTCTTATATTGAACTTTGGTATTAGATTGAGAGAAACCACATGTTTTTTCTTCTTCTTTGTTCCATGAGGTTAAGCTTTTGAAATGAGAAGATAGGAACTCATACCTGGATGATGTACGTGTTTGCTTCAACTTGATTCGCATTTGCATTTCTTAGTTCTTTTATGTCATCATCTTGGCATGTTGATTTGCCTGTGTTGTGTTAGTTGATTATGTTGTGCTGTACTATTTTTAAGCTTTGCCTATACTTGACATCTTTCTCTTGAGCTTGTAGTTGCTTCAGGTTTTACCTGTAAAGTCTCTGTCTTGTAAGATTGTGGAGAAGAGGTCTGCTCTGTCTCTGGAAGGGTTTCTGCGTGAACATTTTCTACCAGCTTCACCAGTTATAATTAGTGATTGTATGTCTCATTGGCCGGCCAGGACAAAGTGGCATGACATGGATTACTTGAAAAAAGTCGCTGGTGGTCGCACAGTTCCAGTCGAGGTGATTCGTCATCATGCATTATGATAGTTTTTCAATTAAGTCTAACAAGTTTCAATAACTTTTGATATTTTGCAATAAGCATCTTACTCCTCTTTTCCTTTTTGCACTGTTGGTTTGTTGACATTGTACATAACTGTTTGCTAAGGGTCTCTGCATATCTCCTAATTTTAATGCATTTTATGGTACAAATGACCACAGAAAAACTAATATCTACTCCACTGCGACTTAACAATACTTTGTCTAGCAGTATCTGTCCTGTGGTCTTGCACATTCTTCTGCAATTCATTATTTTCTCCCTGAATCCATATTGCTGCCTCTGGACGATGACAGTGAATAGATCCATGCATGAGGCTAATTCGGTAGTTGTTTTTTCCCAGAGCCAGTTTCCATGGTCCCCTTAGTTTGCTTTCTAGAAGTTGAAACTAACCTTAAACTATTATCCATGCCTCAAGAAGATTCCCCCAAAACTAATGTATGTGTGTTCTAAATTTTCAGCTATTCAAGTACTTTAGGAAAGAAGTAGAAGATCAACTAACTAAATATGTCAGATCATATTTGGTTGTACCTAGTGGAACGTAATTGTGAAGATCAAGATGATTTCTAAAGATGTATGAGGTTCGCAATTTGGAGTTGACTCAATTGACTGTTTAAGGAAGTTGTACATTTGTAATTAGCTTCATGCATTGATATATTCAGGATCTTACAGCTACCTGTTGACCTCCATCTATATTAAAATGGCAAGTTAAATGGACCAATTTGATGATAATTTTCTTTTTTTATGAAAAGAATAAGTTGGTAAAGATTTTATTAAATAATAATAAATAAAATTGTTGGTTATATTCACATGCCCTGTTATAGATGTTTAACTTTTAGTTCAAAGATAATGTTGAAAAGAATTCTTTTTTTTATTCCTCTGAACTGAAAACTTGCAGAGTTTCTAATGCATGACAGGTTGGTAAAAATTATCTGTTTCCAGATTGGAAGCAAGAACTTATCACATTTTCCCAGTTTCTTGAGAGAATGCAGTCCAATAATTGTCCTACTGGTCCAACCTATCTTGCCCAGCATCCGTTGTTTGACCAGGTACATCCACATTTATATATGAATCAACATTGTAGAGTTCTAGCTGTTGACGTAAAATGCAATTAAATGGCAGATAAGCGAGCTACGGAATGACATTTGTATTCCCGACTACTGTTTTGCTGGTGGTGGTGAGCTAAGATCTCTTAATGCTTGGTTTGGTCCTGCTGGAACAGTGACTCCATTGCACCATGATCCACACCATAATATATTTGCTCAGGTCCCTTGAACTCAATCATATGCATCTTATATATCTCAAGATTACAAATGACATTATTACTGTACTTTTCACTTCTCCTTAGAAGTAACCCATTTACTTTAGTTTCTCACTTTTGGATTTCTACTCTTTTAGTTGAAGTATCCAATTATGTTTGTACTATAAAATTCATCATAAGTCAGTAGTGTGTAATACAGCTTTCAGCTTAAAATGCTAAATCTGGCCAGAAAAGCTTTTAACTGTGAAGGGAGGAAAAGTAAGTTGGACTGATAATCAATATGAAAGTACTATGTGACCTATACAAGGGGTGTAAGCATCAATTGGAAGTGCAAAGAGATGAAGAGTGGTTGTAGGAAGTTAGAGGGCACCCGGTCTAAAGATGGTCATTTATAAATACAAATGACCCTAACCAACATGCAGTCTGAAACTGGAATCGTGGCAAAAGCCTAAATCTGTGGCTGCATTACATTCGAAGAATTTTCACATTAAATATTTCTATGTGAGAAGAACTTGGTAGCTATATATGGTTTGCTAACCACTCATCTATTATGCTATAATTATTCGTGTTCTGTGTCTATATCATTTCCTGATTGTTGATCTTATGTATAAGATTAGGTAAGCATTCCTTGGCAGTGGTTTTGCATGAGGTGGAAATGCTTTATATTCCCGAGAATCATTTCATTATTTACTAATTAGTACTATGTTATAAGTCAAAAGTGATGCTATTCTTGTTAACGAGTCAATCTAATTATGGGCTTCAGTGGAAGGTGCATTGATCCTTTTCCCGGACCTTGTTTGACACTAGCAAATTAATCATTCGTCATAATGTCTGCCTACTATGTTGCATTATACGAATCTAACAAAATTGAATGTGTAGTTGACTTCATCCGTTATCTGCTCTTTATTTTCAGGTTGTTGGTAAGAAGTATATAAGGCTCTACCCTGCCTCAGTGTCTGAAGGACTTTACCCATATACTGAAACCATGCTTAAGAATTCTAGTCAGGTAGCTACTTTCTTAATCTCTCATTAGACTGTTGTATTTATCTGCACAAATTTGGTTTTACATGTCTGGGTGGATCCACTTGCTTCTCTGTACATATTTTGAAAGCATTAGCTGTTTCATTGTCGTAAAAGCAATTACAAACTACTGGAAATGAAACAATTAGCATGTGAAAAGGTCAGGTTATATCATCTGCTAGTTGGCATTTGGTTAAATTGAGGCCCTTTTCTTTCTTTCATGATCAAACAGTTAGTATTATATTAATCCCGTAGCATAGTTTGTTATTCCTTAGTAGGCTTTGTTAATGAGTATGGGCATTTTCAATTTCATTTGAAGGTTGATCTGGACAACATAGATGTGAAAGAGTTCCCGAGGATGAAAGACTTGGAATTCATGGATTGCATTCTGGAAGAAGGGGAAATGCTCTACATCCCACCAAAATGGTGGCACTACGTGAGATCGCTCACAGCCAGTTTCTCAGTGAGCTTTTGGTGGAGTGACTGTGAAGAAGGTTCAGCTGCATGATCCTTACTGTTGTCATCTGTGCTATATATTGTGGTTTCTGATTCTCCATTTTTGAACTATAACTCAGAATAGAGTATGAACATATTCTTACGGACAAGGACACATGATGGTATCAGTGTTGTCAAAGCAAAAACAAAACATTCTTAGCTGAACCGAGTGCAGGTTCTGTGCTGAATCAAACTATTTCTTCTTATATCATTTCCTACCTATTATCTGGGTCTATAATGACCTGCATGAATGTTAAATGATACCTCTCATCCTTAAATTGTTCCAATATGTTAAGAGATTGAACCTTCTTAGGAGGGAGACGAGGTTGCCTACTATCGGGACATCACTTCGATTCAAAAGATTAAGCTTGCAACTCACTTGTATATCAATTATTAATTCTTAATTACTTGATATGAAACGGAGTATGAATATCCAATAAGTTGTTCCACTTGATTTTTTTTTTTTAATTCTGTCATAATTTTTAAAATTATTTAACTTGATTCAGGTAGTTTTCAGATTTTGGGGCCTAGGCAGGGTGGCGAGTCGGTTGTTTTTATAGATTTTGGGGCCTAGACAGAGACTTTTACAACCTTGCTTTCTGGTTTACTTAATAGGAATTTGTCTTTTAGCCTAAATTACCTATGATAGGGTCCCGAACTATTATCTCAGGTGTACAAGTCTTATCCCATTGTGTTTGTGTTTGACATGATTAATGAATTTTCTAGAACCGTCTCAATAAAAAAAGCTGCAAAACTATTAAGGAGAGAACCGAGAATGTGTACTAAATGGAGCTCTATGAGCCCAGAGAACTTATGCACTATTGGTGCCCTTATATAATACAGTTGTTATTAATCCCAAGAAGAAACAGTTTATCAACACATTCATTTGATTTCAAGCCCAGAAATTTCTGGTGAAATGGCCGTACAATAAAAAAAAAGGAACAGAATAAAACACCATTCAAGTTACAGATTTATAGCTGCACACAACCTTACACCTTAAAACCCTATCCTGAACATAAAACCCCGGCATGACCATAACCTTAACCTTGCTCGTCCCTTGCAACCTCTGCCTATCCATCAACATATCTTCCATGTAATGCCCATCAAAGCTCCTATTCTCTTCAACCCTCAAGATCCCCAGCGCCGGGTTAAACGAAAACGCTAGCAAATGCAGCAACCAAATGCACTTAGCAGCAACAAAGAACGACTGCAAGAGCTGCTCCGGCCAAGGCCTCGTCCAATTCAGCGCCGTTATGATGCAACTCATCTTCTGGTCGCAAAACTTGCTGAACTCTTCACTGTAATACTTTGTCCCCTTCCTCAACACCTCATTCCAGCTCAGGTTCCTTAAAGCTACAAAGGATGCGAACTGCGCTTGCCTGTCTTGATTCGGGTCCAAGAACTTTGGTGATCCGTTCTTTTGAAACACGCAGTTCTCGAAGTCTTGGTAGAGAGACTGGTTAATGATTGCTTCAAGATGGTACAATACAGCTTTTGTGTGCTTCGAGCTGAGGGAGACCTTGTGTGGATTGAGGAGCGAGTTTATGCTGTCCATTAGAGTGCTATCAGTTTCTTCTATCTGTCCAACTAGTGTCTTGCATAATTGTTTCACTGACAGTCTTGCTTCAGACACTATCTGCAAGAAACCCTCCACCATCACTTCCTCGCTAACAGGCATATTGTTCTCCACATTTCCGTCAATTGATTTCCCTCTCCTACCAACGTTGGATACTACATCCCTATCCTTTGTTTTCCTCAAAGCCTTCTTTAGCTCTTCACAATAACTCTCCAAGTACTCGAGTTTGTTCTTCAAGTCCCCTAGAGAGGACTTCATCTCTGAAACCTCCATCAGTGCTGCATCCCGATTCTCGTTTGCTTCCATCAACTCCTTCTTCAAGCTCTCAATCGATAGTATCCCCAAATCTCTAAGGATCTGAGAAACCTCCTCTGATTCAGCTCTATTGGGGGAACTCTCTTGCTTGTTCTTCTTCTTCAGCTTTGTGAACCACCTTGAGAGAATCATCCCCTTGGCCTTGGGCTGGGAATGGATTGAGGCGTGAGAATCAGTCAATGGCACAACAATGTTGGAGTTCTTGCTGGTTCTTGAAGCATTGTCTGAGCCAGCAACTAGCATTGCAGGCCTGCACTTGTTGCAAGATGATATGGACTTGAAATCCCCCAAACTGTTTCGCCTGCTTGACTTGAAGTGCCTGTCTGTCCCCGGGGAGGTTTGGAGCACTGTTATGTGGTTTGTGCAAGAACCGTTGATGGATTTTTGGTCATCAGCTGGGCAGATATGGGAATGGGATTGATCGAAGTTGACCAAACCCAAACCTGAAGTCAAACCCTTCTTGTAATCGGATAATATCACATCATGGCCACTCCCTCCTCCTAAATCATAATCCTCCCAATTTTCGGATGCTGTTCTACTCTTGTGAATCTGTTGATAGCTTGGTATTTCTGCCTCGTCTTCATAGCTCTGTCAAATTTTCTCAAACTTAAGTCCATTTCTCTAGAAAATAAAAAAAACTGGGGATCTTAAAACTTCAGGGTTTGAACAAATACATAAATGCTATTTTGACCAGAAAAAAAGATACCCAAATCACTGAGAATGAGTAAATACATCATCAAAGCTACCAATTTTCACATGTATGACTGATCATAAACCAACCGAAATTCCATTTGCAGCTCCAAACCCAGCAACAACCCCACAATTAAAAACAAAAACTAGAAGAAATCAGCAAAACATTCTGTTCACTTTCAATTTCAAAAGCTAACATCTTTGTGCTAGTTTTGTTCATGATACCAGGGGAAAAAAAGAGGCCCAGATCACTAATATTTATATACATCAATAAAGCTAACATTTTTCATTATTGCAGTTCCAAATCCAGCAACAAACCCAGAAATAAAACCAAAACTTGGAGAAAATGGCAAAACATTTAGTCAAATTTGCAATGACAAAAGCTAAGATTTTTGTGCTGGTTTTGCACAAGAAATCAGAAACCCAAAAATGGAAAAGGGTTTGAGGGACTCACAGGGGTGAAAACAGGATAATCTTGGGGGGTGAGTTGAGGCGGAGGAGGGCGCGAAACAGGCGAAGTCGTGAACCTGAGATTGGCGGCCGGGCTGTTACCTTGGACCAGAGCAGCGTGAAGAGCTCTGAGCTCCACAGCCTTGGCAATGGCGGCTTGGATTTCTTGCCTGCTGGCCTCGCGATGGGTATGAGGAGTTGGTGCTGTTGTTGGGCTTGGTGAAGTAGCAGCAGCCATTGACAGGAACAGAGCACAACATATGTATAAATCTCTACCCAGAGCCAGATGAGAATGAACAGAGAGAATATATGTACATATAATCAGCTACTTTATATACAGAGAGAGAGGATTAACAGCAAGTGGGTATGGGATCCAACGGTTGGATTTGGTCGGGAGAGATGATGATATCCAGTTTAGAATGTTGGAGAACCAGAAATGCATGAGGCTTTGTCTTCTTCACTAATCTCTGGAAATGGGGTTAATAGAATGACAGCATGTGATGAGCTATAGAATATCAGAATATTGAGCAAGAAACAAGAAAGAGCGAGTGAGTGAGGAATTGGAGTTGTTTCAGTTGCTGCAATATTACCAAAATACCCTCTCCTACCTGTCTTCAAATGATCTCTATATAGTATCAACATGATTGCTCTCTTGCTCCTACATCGGCACTAGATGATCAACAATTGTATTTCTCATCAATTCATAGTAATCATATGTTTATATTACATATCGTCACGTCACCGTTTAATTAATCTACGTTTAAATCAGACGGGATCACAAAAACGGACAAAACACGGTCATCTCAACTATGTGTTTGGTGAAGGGAGCTTTCTTTTCATGGGGGTTGTGAGTATGGGTGACTTTTGGGTGTGCGAAGAGAGAAAATCAAACACCAACATACAAGACACGATTAGGTTCACCAACTAATTGGCAACACTCACTTCTCAAGTCTACTCACATTAGCTAGAGGGTATTTTCGTCCCTGAAGAAAAATACTTAGTTGTATGAGAGCCGAAAGGGATGGAAAGTTGTGGGGGCTGAAAAATCCATTACCTTCCAAACGCTCATATGCAGATTGGGGACCTCTTGGTTCTTCAAAATTACTAAAATGCCCATCCATGTACCCTTCCACGAGGGGAGAGTCCCAAAAGAGGGGACTCTAGGAGGGTACCCTACAGGTAGTATGTGAAGGATGTATTGATTTTTGAGAAAATAAATAGATATTAAAATGTTTAATTCAAAGAAAATGGAATTCCAAGTAGGATTTTGGATAGTTATTTAATAAGGAGTTTGTTGTTTCCCGTAACCACTTTTGCTTAGAAAATTCGAACTAACTTTTCCCTCAAGCCAACCACCCTCAAGAAAGCAAGGTTTTTGTCAACCTCCACATGCATAAAGTGCTTATCGTTTGTTTAATCAAATGGCATGGTAACAATGAGACACCTAAATCAATCTTTTCGTTTGATTAATATGCAATGTATTTTTTTTCCATTATTAGTGATGATTAAATTATTCATGTGACAAAATAAATTCTTTTGAAACTTATATCCCCATATATTCTTTGCAGTTTAATCATCTGTTAATGACATATGTTGAAAAAAATAAAACAAGTTAAATGCTATAGCAATGTCCTCATCCAAGGTTAAGCCGACGACCACGGCAACAACAGGAGGAGGAACAACAACCTCTTCCTCTCATCCAGCAACGCACGTTGTGTCTCCCTTCTCTCGACCATTGTCATCGGTTCGCTCCAGGATTGTAGTGGTGACGACCATGGGATTGGAGTTCTTTGCCCAGGCGGCAGCATGGACGGATGCACCTTCAGCTGTACGGTCGGGATGTGGCGGCCTCCGTCATGACTCACTTCTAGAACGACCATACGGTAGTCCGCGAAGGATTCCGGCGAAGGGTCCTCGCACTCGTCAACTATAACAGGTTTCCTCCTCCCTCTCGAATCTTCCCGAGCACCTTTCTCCTCTCAACCGTGTGATAGGGACACAGAATTAACAGGTGGAGAAGGCTCCGGCTTCCCGGAGGAGCAGGCGGATCAGGAAATTCAGGAGCTGGAGACTCAACCGGTGGTGATGCAGCGTCTTCGGAATACTGTTCCAAGCACGGCGAACCGATGGCGGCAAGGACTCGACCATCCTTCCTAGGTTTCCTGTTTCACAATGGAACCACACGAGGAAGACTGGGTCGAGACAGGTCGGGCCGTCGGGGACTAGAAAAGGCCCAATGGGGCTGGGAACTTTTGGGTCGGATAGTGGAGCTCTATTTTTTGCAGGACCGAATCAAGCAAGGCCTAGTCGGGGCGACCCGAGATGGGAGAAATGTTCCCCACTAGGTCCGAAACAAGGAGGACGCTCCGAGGGGGGATCTCGTTTAGCGTCATGGGGTAGAAGCATCCTCGCCTCAATCAATGAGGAGCTCGTGGTCTAGTGGGGGAGGTGGGGCCGGCCAGCAACACCGCCCCACTGAACGTAAGGTGATAGTGGTTCCACCAATATTTGGCACGGTACCCAAAGGAGTCATGTTACCACGACCACAAGAGATCGTACTTGTTACACGCACGATACCTAAAGGTCTGAACCCTAATTGTTGCCACCCTTCTCTACGTCTGAACCCTCGTACTGCCTCCATGATCTTGCTCCCTACATTTATCATAATCTTAAGGCTTTGATGCTTGTTGCACCGTTACCATAACCATTATATGTGGCATATTAAGATCCATAAGATTGTGGATGTTCCCATGAGTCGTCATTGTATGTCATACCACCATACTCATGTCATCTATAAACTACATCACCATATTGTCGGCGAGCTCCCAGACATCAAACTCTCGTGTTGAGTTCTTCACTTGGCCTATCGCCCCTCTGGGAGAAATAACGAAGTGATTATGAGACAAACGTGAAGCGCCAGCCGGAGGAAGAGTGGGAGAGCCGCCACCATGGCGTATCCTGGTGGTGGG
>JAYMTN010003069.1:0-10308 GCA_036897425.1 Erodium trifolium
TCTGCAAAAAAGAAAAGAGATGATTGCATCCAGAAAATAGCAACCTGGGATGAATTTGTGAAAGCCCTTGGTGAAAGGAAAATGATCTTAGCTCCTTGGTGTGACGAGGAGGTATGGCATCACTTTTCAAATCTACACAGTTTTATCAGGCTTGACGAAGTAGTGTTGCACACTTTATTGATGTGATTTCCATCTTATAAATGTACCTTGAGTGTTTTTGTTTCCAAGTGCATGACTTTTTTTTTTATGGTCAGCTCTATTCACTTTGACTTCAGTATGTTAGATGAGGATGTGCAACATTCTATGTCCTTTTTTTCTTTCTCAAAGGTTGTTTTACTGTTTTAAATGATTAGGAGGTTGAGAAAGATGTTAAAGCTCGGACTAAGGGTGAGATGGGAGCAGCAAAGACCCTTTGTTCCCCATTTGACCAGCCAGAGCTCCCTGAAGGTACATTAATTACTTCACCTTGTCCTATTTTATGGTGTCATAACTATATAGTATGATTGATTATACATTGTATTCCACCACCATAACTAATGCTGGAAACAAAATAAGTCTTGTTGTAAAATTGCTTTTGCTCGTGTTTGATTCTATTCTTTCATTATTAGAAATTATGAAGTTGTGAACCTGAAATGGGCTATGCACTGGGATCACTGAATGAGAAACACATAAGTTCACTTAACATCTTTTCTTTGAATACTGTCTAATTTTTATTTATTTATTCAGGTACTCTATGCTTTGCTTCCGGAAAGCCTGCAAAAAAATGGAGCTTTTGGGGCAGGAATTACTAAACTGTCAAATTAACTAAAAGCGTGATGTAGACAATTACTCGGTTTTTCTTCATTTGGATTGATACTTGTTAGTGTCTGTTTGGATTAGGATGCAAAATGGCATCAGGATTCTATGTTTGATTTTTGGGGGTAACACTTGAATTTGAATTTTGAGGACTTGAACTGTATTTTGCTTGAATTCAAACTTCAATGTCTCAAGACTACTCTGCCTGAATTTGCATCTATTGTCGATAAGAGACTACATGTTCAGATACCTCTTACAAATAACTGTGTACAATTATTTAGGAATGGAGGGATACGATTCTCCTCCCAAGTGATTACAGATTTAATAAAAGATCCCATTGATCATATTGGCATAGAACCAACTAACTACTCCCAAGAGAAGAAAAGGGTTTGGTGAGGCATGCCAGCTGGCCCATCCATACTCGACCGGATTGTGCCTCGAGAATCCATGACATTGGTTGCTGTTGGTTCGTCGTGTGGTCGAAGATTGTTGTCATGGTTGGAGGAAGAGATCAAGGAATGTGGCGATTGACTGGAGCTGGTTTGCGCAGCGTTGCCAAATCGGGATTTAGATGGAAGTGATGACAGAAGAGAGAAAGCACGATCAGAACCGTTGTTCCGGTCAACACCATCAACAAACATTTTCTGGTTGGTGCGGGCAGTAGGGTCTTGAAATGCTTGACTGATGGAATCTCCGGGGAGAATTGAGGCTGTGGTGCCTTGCAAGAACGAGAGTTGCTTCCCTCCATATAAACCTCCGGGGAATGTGTTTTTCTGTTCGGCTAAACTTATGAACGAGTGGCTGTTGGTGTTGTCAAGTATTGGGTCGTTCTCGGTTTTCATAACACCCGCCCAAACAGAGCTGTATGGGGAACTAGCTGCACATGCTTGCTGATTACTGAATGGCAAATATCTTGTACCTGGGAATGCGCTAAATTGATGAATTCATGACAAAAACTACTCTACAAGTTTTTTCGGAAACATAAAAGCACATAATTAATGTAAAGAACCGACCTTGATGGTTGGAAAGGAACCTTGCCGGATTTAGGGTTATGGGTTCAGGTTGAGGCTTCCTTCGGCGCTTGTTATGCCCGTCAAGTCTTTTTCTGCAGCTTCGCTTGCCTTCATCAAACTCCACCAGCGAGTGAAACCTGCAGGAAATTGCAGCAACTATTCTTACTAACCTTCAAACTGAGGAAAATAGTCATCAAGTATGGACTTTATTTCAATTTAAGTCCCAACTCCTATCGATGTTTTGTTCTAATTAAGGTTTTAGGATAAAACTACTTCATTTTAGACTGCATGGAAACAGTGCAAGTGGAGGGCAGGTGCATATAAATATAAATGCCACCACAAAGTACTATGCATTGAAGGCTACAACAACTACTCCGGTCGAAGAAACATTATGCACTGTCAGAACTCAGTCGAAAAGTTTCAGTCAGTTGCCTGGTAATGGCAGGTACTTGACACTCACCTTTAAGGTACACTTATTCTAAGTCTACGGTTCTCAAACTACTAATTAATCAAAACACTACTCATCTTGAGAAGGGTTGTATCATTTCTGAAGTTCAAAATCTATTAGCGATAAATAAGGACTCAAAACTCAGTAGAAAGTAAGCATGATTCAGTAATGAATTGTTTCTTATAAGTACCTGCTGCACTGCTGGCAGAACCTTCTCTCCTGACCTCCAATGGTAACGATTGCAGTCTTGGAGTGGGCCTCACAAACTTTATGGCGTCGGTGATAATCTCTGCATGTACTGAGATCAGACCTACACCCATCAACCAAGCATGAAGCAGCTTGTGCCATGTTACTACGTGCTCGAGATTTCCTTGATGATGAAGGCTCCATCACCGGAGCTTGTGGAGCTTTGAATTTCTCCGCCAACCCTTCCCCCGGATCTCCAAACCTCCCCAGCTTCAAGTCCACAAAACAGTCCCTATGTGCACCAAAGCTACTAGATCCAACAATGGGAGCAATTACAGGGATAGCTTCTTTCTTCAACTCAGCCAAGTCCCAAGGAGTCTTCAGGTTATAGCCCATAAACCCGTCTTTTGAAACAGCTGTCTCCTTAATCAAATCTCCTCCAACTAATCATCCACCATCATTATATGATACAGACCCACAAAAAGAACATAAATTATTCAATGCTCAGAAGAAAAACTGGTTCTTTGGTCTCTATTGTCTCAACATAAAATGTCTATTAATTGGAGAATACTTTTCTTTTCTTTTCAGTTCCATGGAACTTGAGATTCAATTAATTTACATGATACAATGGAACCGGACAATAACTAAATGAATGAAATCCTAAAGGCCCCATGTGTTCACATTCAGACAAGTAATGGTCCTCCAAAATTTGCAGGAAATTAATTATTCCATAGGACTTTGTGGTAAAGTGCAACTTCAAGGCTATTCAAAAATACTGAGCTGCCTCGTCACATCATAAGAGTCAGTACTCTCTCCCAACCACACATGCAGTACTGAATATTTTCCTCTTTTTTTCACCTTTTCTTTATCCTTTATATAATTCTTCAAATATTATATTCATTACCAGACAATTTTTCTAATACCTGATGGCTTTATTAAGTTGAACCCCTTTACCCACTAGATCTTGTGCTGTGTTGGGTCACAAGTGATTACTGTCTACAATAATGATTCCACATCTCTTTACCAGTGCCAGAAAGTAGCTAGCTAGCCCCACTTTCTCCCTCTGATTCACAGAACCAAACACATGTAACTCAAGAAAATTATGTTCCTTGGGCCACTTCAGAGGTGCTCCATGTGATTATGATTTCCATTGTTACAACTTACATGAGAACAGAGACCAAAAGAAAAGAGACATGATGCTCTTGGAACTTTGTATATCTAATTCCAGTTCCAAGCTAAGTAGATAAACATATTGGGGGCAAAAGAGAGGGTATTTTGAGAATAAACAGAGAAGAAAGAGTTATGAGTACCTGAAGAAGTTGAAAGTCAAGCACAGAAGAGATGATGAATCTGGTCTCCAAGCCTTCACACTGTCTGTTCAGTTGCAGAGGAAAATAAAATACCTTGAAGAACAACCCAAAAAAGCAAAAGAAGTGTGAAACTAGCACAATCCAACCTATAAAAGAAACTGAAAGGACAAACTGCAGAAGAAAACCCAAGATCAATACTGCAAATTTTCTCTGACAATAACACATTCACTGCCAAGTCTTTGTGAGAAAGGGTAAGGAAAGATATGAAGAGAGAATCACTCTCAGTGGCAGTGCCTAGAAGTGGCAACAAGTAAGCAAGGAACGGATTAGAGGGTGTTTCGTTTTGGGGATTATTGAAAGGGAACAACAAAAAGAATGGATAGTGTAATCAACAATGGGAGAGTGAGAGCGTGAAAATGGAAAAGAAAGGACCATGAAAGAGTGAGACTTCTGCTCTCCAATTCTCCATCCTTCCCTTTTAGGCTTGTGAGAAATATTAAAATAACAAACAATTTTTATTTTTCACATATATAACAGAACATACAATAATGCAAAAGGCCAAAAATGAGTGGCAAGGGAAGTGCCAGGTGTAGTTGCTTTCAACTTTTTACATACAAGTGAGAAGGAAAATTAAGTATAAAAAACAGGAAATACAGAGAGATACACAAGAAAGGTAATGACTTCTTTATTGGGGTTAATAACAATCCGTGGGATGGACAAAGGTGAAAGTTGTAAGTTTAATGGCGACTTTTATGTTCAAGTCCTGTTAATAAATGACTATTAATTTCCAAAAAGTCATGAAACTTGTTAAATATAAATGTGGCTGATATTAGCAAAAAATGACATGTGTTTTTTTTGAAAATAACTAAAAATCATGAGTAAGATTGAAAATGAAAAACATGTCACTGACAAGACTTACATATGAAAGTAACTTTACATACAAACAAATGTCATTTTGTAGTACGGAAAAGGGGTTTGCCCTTCTTTATTTCTACTCCCTAGTCACTCAGATCCTTCTGAGTTATTAACTCCTTTACACTCCTTAAATGCTATTTTGTTGTTAACGGGTGAAAAAACAATTACTACAAGCTTTAACTTTTAAGTAAATAAACATGTACTTGTTTATAAGAAAATTGTTATAATTAGTTTATTAAAGTTTATCAACAATAATTCATAATTAATTTAAAAAATGGGCCATTGCATTATCTTAGAGCAGTGAAGATACTTATATATAAGACTCATGTGTGAGACTCATATACTGGCGGTACAAAATTGTGAGTTGAGCCTAACCCGTGGAAAGAAAATCCATCAGTGTAAGATATTTCAAAGTGCAAGTGGAGGGACCAATTGATTGCTGCACGAGAACACAACTCACAAATTGACACGGGTGTTTTCAAGGACAAAGAAGTTTGGCTGTGCTGATCAATGGTACTTTTGTTAGTCGGCGATTAGGTCATGTAAAGTCTGAATGGTAACTCAAGCAATAAATATTTTTGGTAACATTATCAAGTGTACAGTGTACCATAGACTACATATTGGGAAGAACTTCACAACTAGAAGGCCAATTTTGCTATTTGATAATAACTCACGTATTTACACATCTTTTATTATTATAGAAAACTGTATTATTGATAATATAAGTTGTATAAGATAATTAAATAACCTATTAACACATAGATAAAACACTAGGGAATAAAATGAGAAGAACCCATGGAGTTTGTAATATTCTCTCTCTTCTAATAAATTATTGTGTAGAATATTTTTGGACCAAATACTCTTTAAACGTATAAGGAAAGTAGAACATAAAAAAGAGGAGCTCTATCCCCGGCCACAGAATAAGAACTCATTTTCCATATGACTAAAAAATAGTGATTATTTATACTTTATTGTCTATACTGGAACCAGCAGTGGCCAAAATAGATGCTAATTATTATGAGCTACATAAATGGAAAACTTCATAATGGTTAAGCATATGAAAAGCCAATTGGTAGCCCACTAACTCATAAAAAAATACTCATCCCTCTGACTATTCTAATGAAGGAAAGAAAGGGTGGGCATTAAAGTTAATTTGATATTTCTCACTAACAGTAGCAGTGAAACCACTCATCCCTGTGATTTTTCTGAAGTTAGTTTCATATTTCTCTTATTCTTTTTTGGGTAAAGAAAGGCCCTAAAGTTACTCAACCACAACTTTCCATTTCAAATGGGAACTATTATAATTCCAACTTTCATGAACTGGGAAAAAAGTTATTTTAGTGTGGGTAGAAAAAAGAAAAAATCAAGTCAAAACAATGATATAATAACATTATCTATCAAGAGGTCACTTACCAACTTCATCACAACATTTCCAAAGGGATCATGGAATATGATAGACCTAAGAAAAAAAAAATCACCATCAATAGTGTTTATGAATCTTGTTCTATCTGTTTCTCCACTTGTTAAAGACAGAAAGCAATCATTTTTCAATTAGATAATTTGATGTGAGATTAATTAAATCAATTCATGTGGTTGTAAGAACTGAGAAGAATGAAAAAAAAAGTATTCTTTGAGAATTAACAAGTTAATTAATTAAAGCTTCCTTTAGAAACCACAGGTCAAGAACAAAGAATCTATGTTCTTTTATCTTAAGAGAAAAATCTAAGAGCTCTTAAAATCATAAGGAAATAATAATATCCAAGAAAAGCCGCAGAAAGTACACAACATTGCATAAACAAACTATAATTCCATTATGTACCATGTGCTTGTATATAAAATGATTGCATGCTTGGTGGTGCTCTTCTGAAAAAGGTACGGAATCTCGCACTTAAAAACCAAATGTTTCCATTCATGGCATGATTATGAAATATTCATATCAGGCAAAAAAATCAGGAATAAATTATATTATAAAATTACAAAGCCTCTAACTAAATCTTGAAACTATGTTTTCAAAATAAACCTAGCCAGTAGATCAAATATGTGTAGTAACATTTGCCAAATAAAATGCCAAATATATAATGGTACATAATTAATTAATTTATTATGAAAAATAGAAAGAATCAACATGGTATGATAAATATGTTATCAAACAAAAAATATTATAAATGAAATATATATTTTGTTTTTGCGAAGTGTTTTGGTTCAATTATGTAATATTTTTTGTTATTGCGAAGTGTGTGTTTTTGGTTCAATTATGTTCTGCATGTCTCATGATAGAAAACAAAATTGGATAAAGATAAATAAACATGAACCTTACAGTGGTGGGCTTCTAGTTGAAGGATACGTCTGAAATTGAATCTGGGAAGAGGAGACCATTAATTACCCTTGCAACTGATGTCCAAAAATGCTGTCGCTATAGGACATGGACTGGTTCTGTAATTATTGCAAGAAAGAGAACAAAATAGTCACATGTGATGTCCCTAACTGCCGACAACCTTCGATTGGTGAAAACATTCAGCAGGTAATCTTGGTGTGTTTCAAGCACTCAATTTGATTTGCAATTCTGATTTGAGAAAAATTGAGTATTTGGATGATTAAAAATTGTTCAAAACATTACTAAAATAAATCATTTCAAATGACGAATTATCATACCCGTTAGGATTACGCCTAGTGGTCAAGTGAACACTCTCACCTCTTAAGATTATGAAATCTCATGCAAAACCTTAGCTAGACTGAACAAAATAGCTTGTTGAAACTCTAGGAAGCAAATCTTAAGTATACAAGACATAATTTGACAATCCAAAAGGCCGCGATGAGTTCTTAGTCTGATGTCATTTACTTTTGGCCGCTTTGCCGACCAAGGATATGGATGGGACAAACATTCCAAAATGGAACACATTGGTTGACCTATTATATGCTTGGGTTTCAATTGCTTTGAGTTGGAACTGAATGCACAATTATCACATATGGTGGGACATGTAGGCATTGTCTCTGAAGTATATTTTAACAGCGTCTACATGTTTGTATTTTAAATCTGAGGACTGAAATGAATAACATCAAACATCAAATTAACTTACCTTTTTTCGAACGGTTTTCTGGATGTCACTGAAGTGATGATTTAGATGATTAATACCATCATCACAAGATGAACCATATAGCTTCTAACCTTAAGGTGCATGCCAACTGCACATGATATATTCATGTCATTCATAATACCAAACTCTACTGAGGAAAAAGCACTTGCAAACAAATACAGTGACAGCCCTTTCATCTTTAGACCTGGTAATGTCTATTACCGTTTTGCCCATCACGCCCTCGGCTGAGACTGCTCATACCCATTTGACCAAGGGCAGCTCTTAAGTCCCCCTCACTGTTTCATAACAATGACAAGCCAATAAGGTGGATCAAGTACTCATCAATAATTCATCTATTTCATCTTTGCACTGATTGAATTTCCTTCAGTTATTGAAGGGGCCTGAAATGACTAGAGGGGCTGCCATGAAAATGACCTACTCTAGGAGTAGATGAGATCATTCTCTGGCAGGAACAAGATGTGTAATCCTGCAATAACCATAACAAACAATAAGAAACTGACATAACAAATGATTAACAGCCTCCACTTAAGCAATCTAGTTTGAAAGAATAATTGAGGGCACAAGATAATCTCAGAATGACTCATAGAAATCAAACAAGTTTATTTCTATGTTAATCTGACCCCAAGCTTCAGTTCCCAACCCAATCCACAGTTCCAATTCTGAAGACACCTTGAATTAAATGAAGAACCTCATCGAAGTACTGAATCAAATCCAGTGGTGCTAAGTTTGCCGTCTTATCGTAACTATGATATATACACTGCAAATTCCTTGTCAAACCTCTCAGCACCATAAGTTAAATGAAATAGTAGGTGATTTGCAAGAACCAAACACTTCCATTCTATATCAAAAAACATCATAATACAAGATCATATAGTGCCATGAATAACTCTTATCCTGATAACATGTGAATGGATGCACTGACTCGCAATGTTGAAATGCAATTAGCAAGTCACTTCTTTGATAGCATAAAGCATAATATGATATGATAGATTAACATGCATATATGTTGCTCATCATTATATGTACTGGTAAATCAATAACTAATGCGACTAAAATTACAGCATACTTGGTAGTTGCTCGTAAGTCACCTCAAACGATAAGAAAATAACTAGATGAAATAAACAAGGACTCGATTCCATAAAACTAACAATTGGAGTGAACAGAGAGGTGATATCTTTGCAAGACAGACGTGATGCTCTCACATTTGCAATTTGTTAAAACAGGTGGCTCATACAAAGAGGATATGAACTCTTAACAAGTAATCAAGGTCTTTAACTGATATTTCAGCAAACTCTCTTCACTAAACTACAAATGGTGTTCTTAATTTACAGTGATCAATTACAGTTTTATATTCTAATAATGTTAGGACCTTAACTAAGGTCCATCTAGAACTACAAATGGATGAACATAGGATCTCACGGATGCCTCCATTTCTCCTGCTTTTTTCCTCTAGACAATCCATCAGAAACTCCTTTAAACATTGCATCTAACGATATCAACAGAAGAAATCGATTATAACGATCCCTTCAAATGCTCACTTCAAAACTAAACCCTAGAATTTGCCAAAATAGTTAGAGAGGAAAATCAATTCCACGCTCGATCTCTCCTCGTTCTTAATTTAATTTTATTAACTCGTCTTGTCGATTCCTGAACATCACACAGAAGCTTCAATTTATACTCAAATCTATTTTTCTCGGCAAACTAACTGAACATAGGAGCAGGAACTTCGAACACGAATCTCAATTGAACTAGAGAAAAGGGGGATTCGAGGGAAATGAATGAGTACCTCGAAGGCGATCCATGGCGAAGAGCTATAAGCCTTCGAGACTGACTCCGATGACCGGAGCAGATCGGTAGAGAGGGAGAGCATTGACGGCACCGTGTGGAGAAGAGGGCGGTCGATTTTCATCCCTGGCATAAAGATAAATGTGAGCGACGAGAGTTTGGTTGGGGCGAAGCAGCAGTGTGTAATCTTCCCTTGAAGCAAACGCGCCAAATATAGGCTACATGGATATGGCGGGAAATGGGTCAAGCTGAGCCACTCGACGAGTCGACTCGGTAGCAGCAGCTATTAGTCACTATGTTTGGGACGGGCCGGGCCGTAAACAAGTTTTGAAATAGGGCCAGCGAAGTAGTGCTGAGCTCATCTTGTGACAGCTGGGCAAATACCCGGCCCATCCTTTTTTTCTAGCATATAAAGTAAATATTTCATGGATAGAAATGACAAGTGGGACAAGATAAGTAAAAAAATAAAAAGGACGAGACATAGTCTCGGACAAAGAATCTGAGACGCGAGCCTTGTAATTAAGGTGTCTGGTTATTCCAGGTGACTTCGGAATCCTCTTGACGATGGTTGCACGTTAGTATCTCAACTGGTACTTTTCTTGGTTTGACTAGGAGTGACCCATGTCGTCTAAAAAACACGTTGGTCCCTCGATGGACACCGTTAAAGGGAAGTGAGGATGATGTCAGATATCAAAATAGGTCATCAAGAAAAAGAGGAGGCTTGGGATCGAGTTGGCCTCTATCCCAACTGGGCGGGGGGG
>JAYMTN010003070.1:0-10308 GCA_036897425.1 Erodium trifolium
TTTGGTCAGAAGCTTGCCGTTGGGGAATAGACCTAGCAAAGTCAAAACCAACCATAGATTCAGTGTTTTTCACAGTTTCGTAACAATTTCTTGCGTTGTTTCATAAAGAAAACATATATAATTTTTCAAAAAAAATTCAAATCATTGGAAAATTTAATATGTTTGTACATGTTCTAAACTAGCACAAAATCAGATGATAACCAAATTAGTATAGCACAATCGTCTTTACGTGTTTCTAGGAAATGAGATCGATCATAAGAATTATTATGGTATACAGAATAAGAGAAGAAGAGAGCGATTTTGTTTGGATCGTTCAAACTTAGTTTGAACCAAACTCCGACAAAGATAATATGTTTTTCGTTCATGGAACTTGCAAAAATAAAAAAGAGATAAGATTGTTAAACGGGTTAGTCCATAAATGGTAGAGAACAAATAAATCTGAAACAATTATTATTAATGAAAATCAAATTACAAAAAGTAACAAAATAGCAAATATAAAGTATAATAGATAAAGTACCCTCGCGCGATGATCAGAGAGGGAACTGGTTTGTCGAGACCCGCAAACGATTTCCTTAAGACTTTTTATTGCCCCGTCTGAGCAAGTCTCCAAAGATACAAAGACAACGTCGACAAACTCGTAACCGTGTATGAGAAGTGGCGTCGAATAAGAAGAAAATGATAGCTCTGATCTTAGAGGAGGAGAAGAATTTTTTAGGTGATTTCGTGTCTTCGAATAATGACTAGAGGAGAGCTTAAATAGGAAAAAGTGGAGAGAGTTGAGAGCGAGATTTTAGAAACAACAATTTTCGAAAATATTAAATTTTGGAAATATATAACTTCGGAAACTATATAAAATTCGGAAATAATATAAATTTAAGAATTTCCTTAATTGTTGAGATTTTAATACAGGCGGAAGCAAAACGGAATTGGCCTACGGGCCTAAATCTGGTACAACATTCGCAACCAGCACGTCGTGCGTGTACACACGAGTTTAAGCCTGTTCAGATTGAACGGACCTTGAATTTCTTGCAATCGTTTGCCAAATGCTTGGCCGACAATGCTTAACCGATGAAACTTGATAGTTTACGCTGCACTAGGACGACAAATTAACTGTCGTCGGCCAAGAATCTGCATATAGTATAGATTTGGTTGAAAGGTGAAAGGGCGATCGAAGCTTGCAGCACTAGCTACTCGATTGACATGTCTCTGGATAGAAAACATTAGTACAAACATGCTGCTGCTTTGAAGAGGATCAATAACGCTGTTGGGCCCAACGTAAACATAAATATATCATTTTCCCATATATATTATATATTGGTCAAACTCAACGGGCCAGTATCTTATTATTTGAAACACATGTTGTATTTACCACAAAGTATTACTCCAAAGACACCTATATTAGTAAGCGTATCACTTGTGTTAACACCACCACTTAGCAGAAAACAGATGAGCAATTAGCAACAACGAATTCTTCTTTTATAAGCTCGAAAAATTTATTAATAAAAAAGAATCATTTCAAACAGAAACGAGATTAAGGGTCGGAAGACCAGGACAAGCTTACAGAAAAACTCTTCTAACGGAGAGTTATAAGGTATAACTTTACCCAAAAGAACGAAAACCAAACAAAATAAGTAAACACCGAAACAAAACTAACGAGAAACAAAAACCTCCAACTAAGCTGTTGATTTCTTTGAAGCCTTACGAGACGACTTCAATAAAACCGAAACAAGAGGCAAAAACTTGATGGTACGTTACCGACTCAACGACCAATTTTCCAATCTAGTTATTACACTATGAGTGGATAAGTGGATGGCCGACTCTGATGAGGTGGAGGTTGAACTCACAGTTGATATGTTCATTAGGAAAGAACAAGATGAAATAAAACACTTGCCTTCCGAAGACATAAACAGTAATGACTAGGTACCTCGATGTAATAATCATAAATTCAACACTTACTTTGATGGTGTCTGTTAAGCATCTAAGTGTTGCGTGTTTGTGTGCAAATGCAGCCCAATGAGAATGAGAGAGAGTGAGAGAGAAATAATGAAGTTGTTATTGAAAGATGGTGATTTGACAAGACAACGAGTGCATGTGGAGATCGATGACATGATTTGGACATTTGACCTGACCCTGACCCTGACCCTGACCCGACTTCTCATCCTCCTTGCACTTTCTCTGTGTGTGTATGTCTTGTATAGTCTCTGACTTGATGACATGTACAAACCACACCCCATTTTAAACCTACAAAACGGCTCAGCAACCCTACACATCACCAACTGGACACGTGTCGCTTACCCATTTCCTCTCTTATTTCGCCCCTTCCGTTTTAACGTTAATTTTAAACTCATCGTCGAACTAAACACCGAAGAAGGAAGATAAGGAGATCAGCCGTCACTGTTGAGAGACTGACGTCAAGGAGACACGTGTGGCATAGGCTCAGACACAATACCTCAGCTTTGTTAGGTTTAATGAAACGGTAAGAAGAGGCACTGATTCCCACACGTGCGTGCTCATTCCAAGGCCTACGTGACCTTTCCTTTGTCTGTCAGCCTTTCATTTCTGTCTTTTATTACTCGTTTTACTTCACATTATTTAACATATTATATTTCTTTTTGTTTTATATAATTTTTTTACAATTAAACCAATATTGATCTTTCCGCTAATACGTTTACGAGTGGCAGAAACCCGAATGAAGGAGATAGAGACAAAGATGAGATAAGATACTGACAAAAGTAGAAAGAAAATCGAGAATAAAAGGATACTATATATATAAATAAAATAAAGTGTATCAAAGTTCTACTCCCTCCCATTGAAGATACTATCATAAATTGTGAACAGTTAAGTGCGGGTGCAGGACATAATCCTGTTGTGTAGGCCATACCGGAGAAGCAATGTTGTTAGGTTTCACAGTACCTAAAATTTGATGGACAAAACTCATCTTATATACACTAGTTTACATACACTAGGGTGGGCAAAAAAACCGAAATCGATAAATCCGACCGCCACCAGTCGGAACCACCATCGAAATACCCGGAACCGGGACTTTCGATGAAGTTACCAGTGTTGGAAGTGTCAAACCGGTCGCTTAATGGTTGGTTTTCGGTTTTTCAGACACCAAACCGATAAAAAACCACCTAACCGACACTGCAAATGTGGCATCATGGAATTACTTTTGATGAACTTGTAATGGTTTTTCTCTGCAACAAAAAATTTGTTATTTATATGTGTTTGTTATGTATGATTCCTTATTATTTTTATACGTAAATTTTTGCCTATTTAGGCCCATATGTTTGAGCCCAAATATAAGACCTAATAATATAATGGTTGGTTGGTTAAAATCACTAATTAAACGGTCAGTCAACTGATTGGTTTTATGGTGAACTTTTGGTTTTGGTTCCGGGACTGGTTCCAAAATCCGACAAACCGATAATATCGATTGAATTCGTGAAGGAGGAAATCAGTTGGTTAACCAACCGATGCCCACCCTAATATACACACATGAATCAATTTCTAGCAATATATCGACCATAAATTTTAAAAGATAAATACAGTAATCTAAGTATTATGTTAGAAAATAAGGATATGATGATATATATGATGGCAACATAAAACTACAAGGAGGAAGGGGGCAAAGCAAAGGTAATGAGTTTGGGTCAACCAAGGGTTTGCAGCAGGAGGAGGCAGGAGCTGGTGTAAATAATGGTGTGTGGGTGTGGCCACAGCAGACAAGCATGGGGTTGTCTTGTCAAATCAGCGTGTCCTCTTTTAGTGCTCTCTCTCCCTCTCTCATCGCTCTCTATTATTTACAAATTTTGTCCTATTTAATTAATACCCTTACTAGTTACTAATACTAAGTGTAAGATCTGAATAATCATTCAGAAAAGTGGGATGGGCCCAGCTCAAGATCCATTCTAACCTAAGTTCGTGGCCCACAAAGTTCGTGGCCCACAAGGGAACTTGGTTAAAATAGATGAGTATTTGTTTTAGTTAATGGCTGTTGTAGTAGAGATTTTGCAATGGAAAATGGTTTGAGACAGGATACCCAATCTCTCTCTGTGTTTGTTTAGGCATCTGAAAGTTTACATCAAATAATTGAACAATGAGTCAAGCTAGGAGATTTTGAGGGAATAAAGTTTGTGACTTGAGGTCTTGTTGAAGTGCGTTCCACATCGAAAGTGTGTGGGTGAATTGCCCTCTTAAAATCGACTTCTATTTTAATCGATCGTAACCTTGCTTCCGGCCCCCAACCAAGTTTACAAACCCATCAAAGTTCTCCACCTCGCCAAAGGCTTACATCCGTCCGTCCATGTCTTTGTCCCAAGAGCCATCTAGGTCGTGACCGAGAGCCTGGCCCGTCCAAAAGTTCAGAATTTTTTAGAAGGTATGACCCGCAATGGAAGCTCCGGTGTGAAAACAAAATCTCATTTTGGAAGGATTTTTGGAGGGATCAAAGAAGTTGCAACATGTTTTCCCTGTACTTTAATTGATGTGGGAAAACGAAAAGGATAGAGTCTGGGGTTTCTGGAATGACACTAGTTGGGATATTGTCCTTGAAAGATCGATAGAAGTTGGGAAATTGGGAATCGTAAATAGTTGTTGTACTTGCTCAAGACTATAAGCAAAATCCAGGAAAAAATCAAATAGTCTGATTTGGATTTCTGGTGATCGAGGACACTCTGTTTCCAAAGCTTACAACTTGTTTGAGGATTAAGGAATTCATACATGTACCTGGGCTAAAGTCATATGGTCTTCAAAAGTCCCTCTAAATGTCGTTGTTTTTATATGCCTTGCATTTCATGAAGAAACCCCAACTGTCGGTTTTCTTTGGGATAGAGGTATGAAAGTTTATCTTAATTGTACCATATGCCACTACTGTAGAATCGTTGGTGGTAGATAGATTGTATCCGTTGCCTAAGTCGTCATATCCGTGGCCAGTTTACCTTACCAACAGATGCATTCGTCACCTAAGTTTCGTCGGTGAAGTCCCGTGGGCCAAGTTTAGGATTGACGGACCAAAATGTCCGTCGGGAAGATCACTCCTTTAGCTACATATGCTATCCACTGCTAAAGACGGCCACCCTTCCGACGGATGATATATGTTGCAGAAGGACACCATACTGATGGAAGCGAAACACTACTAAATATTACCACCTTGCAGATGGATGCAATTCGTTGTTGAAGCATATCACCCTTTCGACGGAAGCGAAGCGTTGCTAAAGATTACCACCTTTCGTCGGGCAAATAATATCTAGAATAAAAAAATGAAATCCAGCACCAAACGTACTTATTATATCCTAAATGTACCTGTTATAACAATCCAACAGTCTATGAACACAAGCGACATTCCATTACCACAAGTAGTCAATTATTAGTTCTATAGTAGCATAACAACAAAGTCAAATTATACAAACACTAAAATAAAGTTTCGATCAAAATGTTCAGGAATGGCATTACGATGGGGCAGGGGGGGGGGGGGGGGGGTTAGTTGATGACGGCCGGCAGATTGTTGCCTGCTTATCCAGTTGGAGAACATCTCTTGCATCATTACTGCTTGAGATGCTTGTAAGGCGGCCCCATCCTGGAGAAGTCTGTCTTCCATCTTTTTGTGTAAGGTGTCCTCCATCTATCTACATCGTTCTTCTATCTTCTGGGAGAATTGTGTATACTGCTTAACGAGGCGAGCATTCAACTCTTCTAGCTTCTCAGAGAAGTTTCTAAACCTCACGCTAGAGCAATCACCACCCTCCATCTTCCGCACCGGTGGGAGCTTCACCGCCTTTTCGAGACCTGACTACAATCATCCCTTCCATTTTTTACGCGAGACTTCCTAGATGAGGGGGTAAATCCTCGCACTCGGTCATCTGTGACGCTGAGTACTTCTCTCATGCTTCCTCCACAATCATTCTGGCCTCTGCCTGAGATACAATGGGAAGTTTGAATGTGACTCAACAAACCCACGTTTTCGACGTCTCAAAGGGAAAGTTACAGACAGAAACTTGTCAGGGTACAACGACGCTTCGTCGAGTAACCTTCCCCTTCCCTTTGGTGTTCAGGACTGGAATAGAATCAGATGTCCCTATTTCCCTCGTCGTTAAATCCGTTTAAGACAGGAGCAACGTTGATTGTATCGATGGCTCCTTCCCTTCACCGTATTGATGAGCACGCCCAACAAGTTTCCTCAGAGCACCTCCACCTCGAACTACAATAGTATCAAGAACTCCATGATGAGGATCCTTCCCACCGACCAGAGAACATGTCCACATCGGTGAGTGATGCTCACTGTACCTCATGTAGTCCATCTCGTACGAAGATAGCATGACATGAGAATAAATAGAGTTTATGATGGTTGTTTGGATTTCAATATGGGTTTACGTCACCAAGCTCCTTCGCGATAATTAGAATTGTTACGTGGGATCTTATATCAGGCCCGCTTTGAGGGTTTGCCAGGAGAATGTAATTGACCCAACCAAGTTTTTTATGGTAATGGTGCAACGGGCGACAAGTATAACGAAACCTAGCCTATCGAAATGAGAACCTGCAGGTAGGTGGCTAGGTTGATACCTCCCAATCACCAAACCCATGGTGGTGCTAGTACCACCATGTATCATTTCATCTCTTGTCACGTCGGACTGTTATCAACATACTCTACAAATACAAAGCCATCATATCGATTCGAGTGAGGTCATCAGAGGTTGGTGATAAGGGTAGTAGAAGTCCACCCACGTCGATCCAGTTCATCAAAGACTGGCAAACAAAGCGTCCTACGCGTTCTTTCGCCGAATACTCTCAAAGTGGTTGTTACTCACTCGTCATTGTTTGTCAGACGGAAGATTTCTAGTTTTTCTATTGGCACTTGATCTGTTATGTGTTTTTATTTTATTTTATTTATGTTTCTTGTTGTGACTTTTTGAATTTTTCACGTAATTTCTATTTTATGTTTCTTATAACTTCTAAAAAACTATCTTTTTTTTAGAATAAGAAATAGTTTCATTAATACAAAAACAGAGTTATTGCCATGGCCTTAGCCCTTTCAGGGACAATGATCCAATAACCTTTAGGCACAAACCGGCGCAACAGGAAACGGTTATGGTAACAACAAACAGAACTAGAACAAGAAAATATCTAAAACATAAATTTAAACCAAATTTAGAACAGAAAATAAAATCCAAAAGGTTCAAACTGCAAAGAACCGCTCAAAGTATGGCCTAAACACTGCATGGTCCCTACTTTCCAAGGACTCATTGTGTCATGAGAGCAACCGAACTTGAACTGGCAGTCTGAATGGGAGGTACGGCTCAACCCAGGGACTCCTCCTAGAGTAGGTCCCTGGAGCCCAAGGTACCTATCATCCCTCGTGGCGGGGCTGCTTCCTAGCCCTTTCCTTATCCTCCTGCGGCTCCCCCGCTGTATCTTTCTTCCGGCCCCACGGGCCTGCAGCTTCCCAGATGGGACAAACCCAAGGAGGCCTATCTCTGAAGACCCAGGGAAGTCTATCTTTGAAGATATACCATGGCCTCGAGGGTAAGGCGTCACCCTAGACCGAACTTGGGACCCGAGAAACGGGTTAGGTACCGTGTCCGGGGATACGAGAGGCTTCTTCCCCAAAGATAACCCGGTCTTAGGTAGCGTGTCCAGGGTTAGTGGTGCGAACCCGACGGTGGAGGTGCTTCCCTTCCCCAATCTGTGGCGTATAGTTTTTCCACCTTGGCAGACTTAAACTCTAGGATCGAGTCATCAAAGCGGGGCGTCCATTGCATCTCCCAGTCACAATCCCGTACCATATGACCGATTCTCCCGCAATTGAAGCATAGTTCCGGCAGTCGTTCATATGTCAATGTGACCCTTACCAGATCCGGGTATTCCCGGAATCGCATGATCATGGTGCACCGAAGAGGTTGGTGAATGTTCATGCAGAAACGAACGCTCACCGTACCACCTCAGCATAAACCCTATTGATCACACGGGGTTTCCACGTGCTCGCCCAGTGTAACTTCTATGATTTCCCCGGTCGCCCTTGTCCGGACAAGGGGCGGTAGTGCCCAAGCATGCACCCATAGTTGGAGACGGTCCAGCCGAAGGAGTTCCCGAACCATTGGGTCGACTATCTCGCCGAGCAGCATCGGGTGACCGTGGAAGCACCACGGCTCGTTGTGATGAACCCAGACCCTAGCCTCGTGGGATACGAAGTAGAACGCGAAGGTACGCATTTCTAGATCCTTGACCACCACACCCAAGCTAGAGCGAGCCCATGCACGCGTGATGATCGACAACAACATCTCCTTTCAGGGCAGGTTAGGGGAAGCTAGACGGCCCACCATGCCAAACTAGAGACGGGACAATACCCGAGGGTCCGACGGATTTCAGGGAACCACGACTTCCACCGCCTCTTCCTCGGTGATGCAGCATGCACATAAGGTAGTTTGGAGATCCCCCATCGACGACGGAGGAAAAGGAGGAGCCGGAACCCTAGCTTGGGTTGCCATCGTTGGGGCCACCGGATGAGGGGCTGCCGAAACCCTAGCGGGAGGAACCTACTCCGATAATAGGCCTACAGGAGCCTGGGTAGCCCCCATGGATATATGCGACAAGGCTTGGCCGAGAAGCTTGACATGTCGAAACCCTAGCGGGAGAAAGTTGCTCACCTGAGGATGGAATCATGTCATTGGTTGGAAGCGACGACACAAAAACGAGGACGGCGGAACAAACATGACAGAGTTAAAATTAGGGCTAGAGCAGTAGTTCAATTACCGAGAGCTGATTGGTTTGATAATTGTGTTTGTTTGTTTACAACTTTATCTTCATTATTACTGCGTTTAACTTTATCCTTGCAAGGTCCAATTTTTATTCCTTGTTAACCGGTGATGTTTTGGATCGGGATTAGAACTCTAGTCCTGGACTCGAACCCATGCACACCCCAGCAGAAGGTGCTAGATTGATTGTGGTGGAGCATGGGAAAGTTGTTGGGTTAAATAAAGCACGTGGACACCGGCTGGAGCATGATGTGTCGATGCGAATAAGTGGGTTGACAGAGATGGGCCTCCAGGTTGATGGATAGGGATGAGCCGTTCGTTCCGGGTCATGCAGTACCGGCCCAAACCAAGCACAAGACTTGATTGCCTCCGGTTCCTATTTGGGCTTGGAACTGAAGGTCCCTCTCTGGCGTTATTGCTACCTGGGACCCATTAGGCAATTTGAAGGTCACTTTGAAGCTGTTGTTTGCGACTTTGGATTTGTTAGTCCAAAGAGAAACGAATCAGTGAAGATTGAAGAAGAAGAAGATGTTGACCAAGACCCCTTTGAAGAGGACAACCAAGTCTTGTTAGAATGTTGAACTAAGCACTAGCTAGGTACTGGGTAGGTAGGTGACTGATGTATATACTATACGGGTAAGAAATTATCAATCCAACCCGTAAGCGGATTCACATGGGTTTTTAGTGATCAATGGAACATCTTGTCCAGAGAAAGTTTTATAAAACCGTCAAACTTTCAGTTATCTCTTATTTGATATTTTATAGGTGTATGAAAACGTTATGTCTATTTGAAGATGTGAGGATTGTTTGATCTCTTTTCACTTCAAAACGCTTAATTTTAGCTTCAAACTCTAGTAACACTTTCTATCAATCCGATCCACGATTCGTCGTAGGTTGCATTTAAGAAGTCATATGTTAAACAAATGGTTAGATAACAATTTGGTACTATACATATATAATAAATATATTTATGAGTATTGAAAATGTAGTATTCTATGTAGGTATTGAAATATTTGGCCCTAGCTCTTTCCTTTTATGGGTGATCTCCCAACATCTGGAATTATCTAGTAGTTCTTTCCAAGGTGCAAGCGAATGATATATGTCTGGGGCTAGGTTTTGGGCGTCGCCTCTCGAACGAACGTTAGGTACGATTCTCGTTTTTCCCTACCGTCGTCTTCGTTCTGTACACAAGGTAGGCCCGATCCCCTTTCTCGGAGGTAGGATCTGGTGGCGGTGACATGTGAATCTAGGTTGAAGGCCGAAGGAGAACTCAAATCAGGCACCGACGACAAAGCTTCGGGTTCGCCGGCAAGAGGTCGAAGATGAGAGTTAATGGATATCAGTGCTATACTGATCGCAGGACTCGGATGACCAGCACATATGTTGATTCCCCAAGTCACACGAGGACTACTTCGTACCCTCGCCAGGAGCCATGAGTTGGGAGACGAGTTGTGGGATAGTAGGATTGTGTACTGACCCACAAAACCCTCGGGTAGGTTATCATGTACCTTTCTCATTGGACGGAGTATCCCCATCAGTTCTAGAGAACATGGTCTAC
>JAYMTN010003071.1:0-10306 GCA_036897425.1 Erodium trifolium
TTTTTGGACAGTCGGCCAGTAATGCTGATAAAAAAGTGGGTTTAGACCGTTAGGGCGGGGCACCTTGTTAGGCCCCATCTAGAATACCGCATGACACACTTCCTCTTCAAGAAACCCTTTTGTAAGAGCCCGATTCTGATCCTCGAATATCATGTGCGGAACCGACATAGGTAATTCATGCAAAACCACCTCCCCTGCCATGAAAATCTACTTAAAGTATTACAATAGATTGTCACACATACCCGTATCCCATGTCACCTCCACCTCATCCTCGGTTTCCAGTGATCAGATCCCGTTTTGTCTCCGTCTCTTAGTAGCTACCGCATGAAAAAAAATTGTATTATGGTCCCCGTCAACCAACTAGTGTTGATTTTCCCTTTGCTTCCAGAATGATTCTTGGCAGGATAGGCTGACTTCATATTGTGTTTGGTATCCAATCTTTTCTGGATCCCCACACGATCTCTCATTCCGTTCAACTCACCCAAGAGACGTTAACAATGCCTAATCTTATTAATTGTATCCCGATAAACCTCTTGACCTCAAGCATCCAGAGACCGGCCAATGGTGCTAATATGATGTTTGATGTGTTGGTCCCCCGGGTTCCCCATTCTTGACTAATTAGACGGCCACATTGTGGGTCATCAATCCACCCATTCTAAAACCCAAAATGCCTCTATGATGTTCCCAGTGTATCATATAGTAGTTGGAGCACAAGAGGCATGTGGTCAGACGTGGTGTAACCCACATTCCGCAGCCGTGCATGTGGAAATCGAGTTCTCACAGTTGGCAACATAATACCCCTATCAAGATGAATCTCAATGCGTGTCCGCGGATCCTTGCCTCTGGTCCAAGTGATCTGGTACCATTTCAATGGGAGGTCCTTGACTCCTATATCCGTGAGGGCATGACGGAAAGCCTGTACCAGAGTCGTTGGATATGGCTAGCTGCCTCTTTTTCCTCGCGGGTGAAGTATACCATTAAAGCCCCCCATTAAAACCAGTCTTGGGCCTGAAAACAACCACCCAAATTTCGTAACAGGTCCCACGTATGATGTTTGTGTTCTCTTGCCGGTTCACCGTAAATCTCAGTAAAGCGGAAAATTGGTTTCAGTCTTACTCGAACATGGACATCAATGTGAGATGGGCTCGGTCCTCAATCACAACTCGACATTTTCCCGACCACAAAAGGGAAATACCCCCTTTCCGTCCATTGGAATGTAAACTTGTACCTCCATGAAAGTCGAGGCTTCGGCGTAATGGGGCAAGTCGTGAACGGGAATGTCGAGCGTCCGAATGGTAAGTTTCGCGGAGGAACACCATATCCGATCGGAAACGATTCACAAGTTCTTTGAGGTGCTTCTGTTTTTAACATATCCTAAACACGGACAATTCCAAGCCAAGATCGAGGCCATGGTAACAGTAAGAGAAAACCCCAAAATGACGCAGAGAGTGGTGCAAAACCAGGAACAATAACAGAGGATAAAGGTGAGAAAAATGATGGGGAAAAACGTACCCGTGGCCCGAGTGTCAATCGCCAGAGAAGAGAGTGATCGCCGGTAAAGGAGCGTAGAGAAATGAAGAAAACAAAAGCAACCCTAAATCGCGGGTCTAGCCGCAGCCCTAGTCGCGGCTCTGGAAAAGGGATCACTCCTACAACTAAATGATACAAAAATCCTAATTTGCGTAACCATCCTTGATCTAAAGTATGATTAGTGGAACAAATATAAATTTATCACCCATATTATCATAACAGATAAGATCTCACGAGTAGAAATGCAAGACGACGCAGACGGTAGGTGGTTCAATCCTGATTGACCCTTCCACGTGGCCCATAATAATTGGGCCTCCTGGTATTTCTGTTTGCCCCTTTTAAATTTCATTTTCAAGTCCCCCCAAAAAAACCAAGAACACGACCAGAAGAAAAGGAATAAAAGGGTGCGTTCCAAAATCGGACTCGTCTCCCTCACATGGATTCGCTGGAGGATAGCTGCAGCTGGGATTTTCTTGATTCCAGTTTCTTCGACGCCAATATTTCCGCCGATTTCTCTTTGCTTTCCGATCATAGGTTCCTTCATCTCTCTCTAGGGTTTCCCTTTGATGCAATAGCTTTTTTTTTTTATTATTCTTATTATTACTCTTACGCGTACAGATACCATTGATTTATGCTTAATTTTCGGTAGAACCTGAAGTGCTTTGAATTTGATGTGTTATGTTTATTGCAGTGGTGCTCTGGAACTTGAATTTTCGTCCACTGGTGCTACTGTGTCACTAGATAAAGAATGTACAAGGAAGAGGTACTTTTCTTTTCAATTACAGATTTTCATTTTTGATAATGGTTGATTTTTTATAACTTTATAAATAGGTGAATTTGTAGCTTTTGTTTGGTTGATTAACAAGGGAACATTTGCCATTGCTATACCTAGATCAAGTGCTCTTTATTGTTTTGAACAAAATGCTATTGACATCTTGGATTTGGGTAGGCATGAATTTGTTAGTTGCAAATAACATGATACAGTTTTAAATTCACTGTATTTTGTTCTAATAATTAGTGCTTTTTATCTACCATAAATCTCTAGACATCATCATCCCGTGGCTTATAGTAATTTTTGTTTGTCTCCAGCTAGGTTCATGGTGGACATAGAAAATGGTTGTAGTGGTGTGGTTCATTTTTTTTCCTATATATATATAATATAATCTTTTCATGTTTACTAGCTTCAATTTGCATTTGGTTAAGTCCAAATTCTTCTTGGATTGGGCTACAGCTCCTTCAATGTTTATTTTTTTTGTTAATTTGTATAATTAGTGCACTTAATCAATCCTATGAAATTTCAGGCAAATCTGAACCGTTAATTTACATGGATGCCATATTGAAAATTTATTTGATTCTGGCAAAAAAATAATTACATAGCTGGAAACCGTTTCGTGATGGCTTCCTTGATTTACAGGGTGCGGAGTGATTCTTGTTGCAAGGCAGAGACTAAAGCTTGCCGAGAGAAATTGCGGAGGGAGAAGTTGAATGACAGGTATGTATCAGAGATGATAAATTAGTATTCAATTTTGTTAAAGTACTTGTACTTCTCATCATTCTATTTTTCATGGAGTTGATCAACTATAAATTACTGGGTGACATAAATAACCCTCTACTGCCACCTGCCCACTTCATGCAATTCATATTTTAAAATTATTGCTTTCACACATTGACTCCCTTGCATAAACAACAGCATTGTCAAAACTGGAACCTGTCTGATGGGGCAGTCCAGTTCTCTTTCAAACCCAAGCAAAACCGATTTTGAGTATCAATTTGTCTTTTTAGAACTGGGTGATGTACTGTTTGACCTGGCCAGACAGACTGGTCAAAGTTGTGACCCATTCCAATTTTTGCACATGGGGATGCAATAAGCCCTTCTGGTAAATTGTCTTTTCATAAGTTTCAGATCAAACAAGATAGAATACACCCATCATGTTTGAATTTAGCTACAATATTGAGAATCCTTGTTTTTCGGTGCCTGTTTATTTTACCTGGACTGTATCAAAATTGAATTTGGGCCTCTTTTCTTTATGAGAATGCTGATGCTTCCATAATATTTGAATAAAAGAACAGGTCTATATCCCTAGTTCGCTCTGAATAAGCTATGAACCATGCATGTGGATATTATGTCTCTCATACAGTGAGGGCATAATATGAAATTTGTCTGGTGAACCTTTTGGTAACTGAATTAGATTCCGGGTGGTCAATGATGGAATTATGATTAAGGGAGCGAACGAATAAGAGGTTGTATTTCAGGAAATTTGGGTTAGGTTCTCTGAAAGGTGACCTAAATATAGCCTTTTAGTAAATGTTTGGAGGGAAATGATCTTGGTAAGTGTAATCATCAAATCTTAAACCCCAATATCTATCCCCAGAATATGTAATTGAGTTAAAATGGTATGTTCTCTAGTCTCTATATTTGGGTGATTAGCATGTATTGAAAATTCGTATTCTTCTATTGCTCTTACAGGTTTTCAGACTTGAGCTCTGTTCTAGAACCTGGAAGACCTGTCAGAACCGATAAGCCAGCCATACTTGATGATGCAATCAGAGTTTTGAATCAACTAAGGACTGAAAATGACGAACTTAAGGAAACGAATGAGAAATTAATAGAAGAAATAAAGTGTTTAAAGGTTAGTTTTATAAATTCTTTCTGATTATTACCATACGTAAGTCGTGTCCTCTATTTCATATTAATGTGTATCAGTTGTACTAAAATTCAAAGCACTTGCTGTTATTTGTTTATACATTGACAACATTTTCTGGTCCAGTCTTACTCTGTGGCCTTTGATTTGTGTGTGATAAACACACGCATTTTATGGTCTCTCAACAAGGAGAAGTTATGATGGCCTTTGATCTCTGTGTGTGTTATAAACTACACACACTTTATTGTGTCTGAATGAGTAGTTATGATGTACCCCACACGATTTAACTTCTAAATGTAGTGCCTGTTGCAAAAGAAAAAAAACGTTAGTGGTCTGAAATATAGTTGATGGGAGTCTAGGGCAGAAAAGCAGGAGGGAATGAGCAAATCCGCAGTCTGCAATGATAGGTCAAACCTGGAATTCATCTAGCTGAAGATGACATGACATAGTATTAATTAAAATGGCTTTGCCAAATAGAAGGCACAATAACTGATGAGCTCATACTAATTGGATATTTCTAAATAGGAACGAGCCTGGACAGAGGGAACTTTTTGAAACCGCAATGATTGATAATCACATACATTATAGGATGCCAGATGCCTTTTGAGGCTGTGTAATGTTCATTTTAGGAGCAAACTACTCATCAATTTTGGAATTTTAAGACTTCATTTGTTTTAGGCTTTTAGCAATTTTATAACATTAGTTTCAGCTATTTAGAACATTAGTTTGTGTTTATTAATGTCTATATTCCCTTTAATTCACAGTTTTTATTATATATTTTCTGTTATTATCCATCTCATCCCTGGACACTCTGCCCATTTATTTCACCACCTCTGACAATGTTCTACATCCATTTCTATATAAATAGATATATTTTTCTTTTGTTACCCATGAACTACATTCTATATTAATCAATTTACTATACTGAATGTACCATTATCGTCACTCTTAATGTCTTGAAAATCGATCTCACTTGAAGTCCTACATGCCTCATATTGTTGGCGTGATATGCACTAGTTTGCATGTTTCTGCATTTGTGAATAAGGGACATATAAGGGGCATGATATACACATTCCTGAGCTTTTTGGAAAGTCCCTGTCAGTGAGATATAACACATTATTCACAATATGTGACTATCTATTGCATGCATGTTAATCCTGTTCCTACAACAGGCTGAGAAGAATGAACTTCGTGAAGAAAAACTTGTGCTGAAGGCCGATAAAGAAAGGATGGAGCAGCAGTTGAAAGCTGTGCCCTTGCCACCCAGTGGGTATATGGTGCCCCATCCAACTGCATATCACCCTGGAGTGAGCAAGATGGCAGTTTATCCCGGCTATGGTATGGTCCCAATGTGGCAATATTTACCCCCATCTACAGTTGACACTTCTCATGATCATGAACTAAGGCCTCCTGCCGCATAGGTATTTGCATTCCATTCAAATCAAATTTGAAGGCTTCCATAGTTATATAGCAGGTTTTTATGTGTAGATCATGATTCTGTTCGATTTTCCTGATTTCTAAACTTGAATGTATGGGAAATGCGTTAAGAAATGTTCTCATTTTCTTTAATGGTATTTTATTCATATAATAATTATTCCCCCCTAAATTCTATCATATAGATGTACATAGTACAAAATGATAATCACTTCTTTTATTGTCTTGTTTCTTCTTGCAAGCATTCTACATTTATCCAGTTCAATTCGTAGTGTATTTGGAGGCAGAAGTATTGTGGTTTGACTTAAATTGCAACTGTTCTGTCTAAATCTATTTTGGGTACTTTGATTTTCAAGTTCAGTGCTGCAGGCTATCTTCATCTACCTAAATCACAATCATTTTCATGTTGAAAATAAGCCTTGTTGCGGTGGAGGTGGATCTCATAAATAAGGATCTACTTGTGCAGTTGAACCCGCCATTATTCTAATGTTATTACCTGAACCAGAGTGACATTCCAGGCTCGACGATTTATTGGGAGAAGAGGGTTTAAAACAATTTGTGAAAATGCTCTAGGGAAAAAGAGATTAATACCTCACCATATCATGCTAGTTGCTATTATATAAATTAATGCTCCAACTAGCCATTAAAAAATGACGGCTTGTAGTATTGCAGAATAATTGATTACAAAAATGAGTCATAAGAATATATTCATTGTAATAAATTTTCACCAAACAAAATACATATATCTAACTATCCCCACTAAAATGGTAAGACATAAAACAAACTACATATATCTAAACATCTTTGAATCGTGTCCATATCTGCTCAACTAGATTTCAGTTGTCTATGCAAGTCGTGTTCACGGATTAGGAAAAGTTTCTCCACAACTACACTGAAATCAAGAGGTGTTTCACTTTTGAACAACAATCATTGTTTTTCTAATATTGCAGATCCCGTATTAGCAACCCATCAACTGCCTTAGAAATGTCTTGATGTCGACCATGATTGTCTAAATTATCGTCGCGGGATCATGACCTCAAAATCCAAAAACATTCAATCAAAAACGATGCAGATCTACTGGTCTAGTTCCCCCGAAGAGGCTCTCTCAAAGACACCGATAGAATTAGTGGGTGCTCTTACCTTTTACCTTTGTGTACTTTTTGACTTGTTGCTTCATCTCCAAGTAATCACCTAGTTTCTTGTACACGTGTCGTGTTCCTATTCAATAGCTGATTTCGAACTTGACCCCCACGGAAATTCTCATCCACTTGCCCATCGCCAATAAAAATCTGACTTTGCCTCTCTAAGAACTCATTTTGACAACTCAATTCCGTTCCTACCTAGAATACATATGTAGTATAAAAGCTCTTTAACACTGCATCAGCCAACAAACCATGGAGACGGAGAGAAATGATTCAAAACCACCACCAATCATATCCCTCCGTCGGTTTGATCTAAGCGAGTTTGATGAGCTCCTGGTGTGGGCTAGTGACGAAAGAGTAAAAAGTTTCAGCATCGGAGACCCACTCACGTCTAAGGAGAGAGGGTTAAGGTACCTGGAGAAGTCCGTGACCTCGCACCCTTGGTTCAAGGCAATCTGCGTTGGAGACACCCCCGTTGGCTTCGTGTCCGTCGACCAATATGCTGATGCGCATGTCTGCAGGGCTCTGCTCGGCTACATGCTGGCTTTTGACTACTGGGGCAAACGGATCGCCACAGAGGCCGTGAAGATGGTGGCGGCCACCGTCTTCCACGAGCTGCCGGAGCTGGAGAGGCTGGAGGCGCTCGTTGACGTCGACAATGGGCGTCCCTGAGAGTGCTGGAGAAGGCTGGGTTTCGCAGGGAAGGGGTGCTTAGTAAGTATTTGCTGCGCCAAGGAAGGAGTAGAGACATGGTCGTCTTTAGCTTTCTCAATACCGACTTGGTCACTGTCGACAAGTCCTAGTACTGCATATTCAAGAAACAAACTCGAATATACTTGTTAGTCAAAACAAACATCACCTTATAAGATATACGTTCAAGTTCTAGTAGGTCGGTTTTGGGGTATTAAGCAGGTTGCTCATCACAAAATACAATTACTTGTGCAAGAAACAAAAGTTATACAGTGTTCAACTAATTTCATTATCCAAGGACAACTCTGCTCTTCCAACCAACAAAAACAGGAAAGGAAACTTAATCAACAGAGGACGGAGAGGTTTAAATGATTCACGCTATTCTTGTTGTGTTTTTTTCTATTAACAGTATGTAAGGAGAGCAAAACTTGAGTGACAAGGTTGCATACGCTGAGGTGAGTGGAAACTCTGTACAAATCAAACGGGGTCTTAACAGCCAGCCAATAGCCACAGCATGATGAGAGCTGACATTGCAATCGCTATCCAACTCAGGTACGCCAGCGCAACTGCCATCTGGTACTTCTGGCATTCTTCTCCAAAATGGCAATGCCCCAAGTCGCTGAAGTACAGAACTGTTATGCCAGCTGAGGCCGACGCTGCTGCTAGAGATAATGTTGCCGTCACCTGTTCACATGTTTGGATCCTTGAGTTCATTATTGCAGTAAAAACATCAACTTTTCCTGTCAATGCTAAAGAATCTAACCCAATCTCCAACTACAAAGAGGCTGACTAGAACGGGGTTATGAAGGACCCTCTTTCTCACTAAGGAGTATGCGTCTAAAGTAGCAAGCCCAAAGCTCCATATCACTTGCAAACCCATTGAAGCTATTAAATAGCTGTAACACATAGAAAGACATAAAAAGATACTTCAAATGTTGTACAAGGAATCAATTGGACCAGAACATCATTATCATTCAGCCTCTTCATATCACAATTACTCAAACCCAAATTACAGGTCAGTCACGATTCCTACAAATTGGCTGCTATGTAAGAAACGATAACAAGCAATGTTTGAAATGCAAATGACCTCGTAAGCAAGGCTATGATTCCTACAAAACCGCTGCTGACATATAAGAACTGGTAACAAGTAATGCCTGAAAGGAAACCAACCTCCTATATAAGCGGCTGAGCTCGTAATTCAAACATCTTACAAGATGGATAAACTATCAAAATCAATAATCTATATGTGACATTAATATTAGAGAACCAACTCAACTAAAAGCTCAAGCTGATAGTTGAAGGCCCAATTACAGTTAGTATTGAAATGCAAATAGACCCTATTGGATTTTGATAGAATAAAAACATCTTCAGAGTCAAAACTTATCATACTCAAAATACATTCAAATTCTTCTCTCCATATTCAATTCCCAAAGAATGCAATACAAAATTACAATCCAAGCAGATTCTACTCATTACAAACACCAGATTGAATGGTAAATTCACATGTGCAGCCGAAGAATTGGGATTGGAATTGGAAGCAACAAAATCACAGCAAATTAACAGATGCTGAAACATAAGATAATAAAAGTTAGTGAAATACCAGAAAGCAGTGAAAGTGAAGAAGTTGCGAGTAGAAGCCATAGCAGCAATAGAGCCAGCAGCAAACAGAAACTGTAAGATTCTGAGAAAAAGGGCAGTGAAGGTCCCAGGTGTCCCAGCAAAATCCTTCATTTTGCTAAAAACAACTCAGCTTCTTACTAACCCATCATCGATAAACCGACTTTCAACTCACAACATAAGCCACGCTAAGTTCTGATACCCAGAAACCCAATTGGAAGAGAAACCAGAAACCCAATTGGAAGAGAAATCAAACCCAGATCAGATAGGGATTGAGATTGAAATTGAAATTGAGATTTGAGAGAGGAGACAAGGAGGGGGGAGGTGGAACCCAGACAAGAACAGGCGTGCAAAACTATATTATTGTAATCGGGACAGCTCCCCGAAATATCGATTTATATGAGGACATTTCTATAATTAAATAATCGGATCGAACCAATAAGCCGCCTAACTTGTGGTGTGGTCGGTATATCGTTTATTTGTAATTTGGTTCTCTACCTACTTTAACGTGCATAAATAAAAGGGTTATTATCATCCGGGTACCTTCAAAATATTTGATTTTCATCCGGGTATTTTAACGAAACTTTGTGACATCCGAGTATCCTAGCAAAATATTTTGTTTCAAATCAGTACCTACTGTTAGTTTTCCATCCATTTTGAATGACATGACCCCAATTTTCTTAAAAATACCTAAAATACCCCTTATTTCTTTAAACCCCAATTTTTGAGAAAATAACAATAATAAAAAACTTTTAAAAAACAACTCTCATCTCACTTAAATACCCCAATTTAATTTTTAAGAACATTAAAACCTAATCTACTTATCTCTCAGCCACACTCTCTAAACCTAATCTCACCATCGTCCTCATCTCTTCATCTTCAAGAGACAACATCTCCCTCCTCTCTAACCACTCTTCATCTTCTAGAGCTATGGACGCCCAGTCAAGCTCATAGCCCCATCTCCCTCATCGCTGATTCGGTTTGGAGTCAATCCTAGAAGTCACGGTCTCGCACCTTAAAGCTCAACAACGAGACGTTGCATATCCAAGCTTTTGGAGTGAACGAGGACGGAGATGGCGAATCGAGAATGAAATGCACTGCTCAAACTCCGACTCCTGCAGCACCATGCTCGGCTACTATATTTCAATGCTCCGATTCGAGATTGATAGTGGGTTTTAGTGAATTTGGGGCTTAGGTATTTCATTTTCCAGAATTAGGTTTTGTAATTTGGGGTTGGGCAAGGAAGGGGTT
>JAYMTN010003072.1:0-10306 GCA_036897425.1 Erodium trifolium
AATGAAGGATGCAACAGTGAGGCACATTCGACTATCCGTAACGGCGGCGGAGGATGGGGATGGTGGCGCTATGCAAAGAGGCGGCGCGATAGAGAGAAAATGATGGAGAGAAGCCCTAGACCACAGATGAAAAATAAAATTGAGTTGAATCCGAAAATTTAGATTTGGTTAGTTCATAAACGAACAAATGAAAAATTAAAAGAAGAAACGAAATTGAAAAATCCAAAATATCAATAACCTTACTTGGGTTCAGGAAATCGGGAAGACGAGAAAATTTTCGGGGCCTGAACCAGTTTTCTTGAGATGCTTACTGCCCTGTATGAACAATGGTCTCCGTATACATAAAAACTACAAGTGCAGACTCTAAACAACTTTAAGGAATTCACCAGAGAGCAAAATCGAAAAGTATAAGATCACATTGTTAGTGCAATATATCATATTTTCACTTGGGCGACTAAATAAGTAAAGTAGTCACCCAAGATAGTAACATGTGTGTCGTTATATGTGACCGTCGCACAAGATGTAATACGGAGGACGAGATAATATGTTGTTCTTGAGATGGAGAACTCGCAATACAGCATATGTGCTGAACTTTTCAAGATCCATGCTTGATCTCAGAAAGTCCTTCATCACATTCTTCCTCCACCTACTAGTAAGGAGATATCGGCTCTGACAACCAATAAGGAAGTTGAACTATCGACGACCATTGATGCCACCCTGCTTCAGTAGATATATTCCACAATTTAGAATGATTTGTGTAACCCCAGCATTGAACCAGACGCTTCGGCCATGGACGATTGGGACCGCTTGCGTGATATTTTTCAAGATCACCAAACCTCACGTGCGGTGACTCTTGAACATGAATTCACAACGACTCATATGGAGTATTTTCCCACTGCCTAAGCTTATTTTCAACGTCTCAAGAGCCTTGCGGAGCAATTGAAAAACGTTGGAGCTCCGGTGTCAAATAACCACCTTGTCCTTCAACTTGTTTCGGGTCTTACTGAAGCATACAAAGGTGTTGGCACACAAGTACGTCATGCCAAACCACTTCCCCCATTTGCTGAGGCTCGGTCCTCTCTTTTTTTGGAGGAACGTGAACTCACAGCCATGGTATCTCATGGTTCTAGTTCGGCTATGGTGGTCGCCGATGACACAGCAATCCATCCTGATACAACATCTCCTATCCGAGGGAAGCACAAACATTTTGGCCGTCACAATTATGGGCATAGGCGTCGAGGGGGTTCAGGACGCAGCTCAAACGGCGGCAAGCACAACAACGGCAGCGACAATCGAGGGGGTTATGGCCATGGTAATGGTGTTGCACAACAGGCGCGATCTCCGTCCTTACAGTGGCATGTCGGGCAACTTGGTCACTAGCAATGAGTACCCCAAACTCAATGGGTTGCTGCTCCTCCCCCATGTCCTCACCCAACAACATCATGGGCTTGTCCTCCAACTGGCCAAACACGGCAACCAGGAATTTTAGGCTCTTCTCTAGCCCAACGGGCATACGCAGCGACAACTGTGTCTCCTCCCTGTTCGTATGCTCCAACTGATATCGAGTCCGCTATGCACACCATGACCTTGAACCCGCCCGATCAAAAGTGGTACATGGATACCGGGGCGACTTCTCATATGACATCCTCCAGCGGTAATCTCTCCTCTTAATTTAATTTGAGCAATCAAAAAAATAATATTGTTGTAGGAAATGGTCATTCAATTCCAATTCATGGTTCTGGTCATACTACTTTACCTCGCTTGAACCCTTCTTTATCCTTACAAAATGTCTTACATGCTTCTCCACTCATTAGAATTTAACTTCAGTAAGAAAATTTACCACTGATAATTCTGTGACTGTGGAATTTGATCCTTGTGGGTTTTCTGTGAACGATTTTCAGACAAGGAGGTGTGATAGTTGGGGAGATCTTTATCCCATCACCACTATCAAATATACATCAACCTTTGCGTCTTTATCTTCTCCTCTTTGGCATGATCGTTTGGGACATCCGGGACATTCTATTTTGGATTCTCTGAGGCTTAATAAAAGCATTGATTGTCATAAATCTCGTCATTTTAATATTTGTCGTTCTTGGATATTTGGTAAACACATTAAGTTGCCGTTTGATTCTTCTATTTCTAAAACATTGATGTCATTTGATATCATTCATAGTGACTTGTGTATCTCTCCTATTTTAAGTTAATCGGGTCATCGGTATTATGTTCTTTTTATGGATGACTTTTCGAAATTTCTATGGAATTTTCCTTTAGCAGAGAAATCTGATGTTTATGCTAAGTTTTTAGTTTTGAAAAACCATATTCATACTCAATTTGAACGCCATGTCAAGAATGTCCAATATGATAATGGGAGGGTATATAATAATGGTCAATTTGGGAAATTTTGTGAGTCTAATAGGATGTCATTTCGTCTTTCTTGTCCACACACGTCCTCACAAAATGGAAAAGTCGAAAGAAAGATTCGTTCCATCAATAATATAACAAGAACTCTCCTTGCTCATGCTTCTCTACCTCCTTCATTTAGGCATCACGCTTTACAAATGGCTACATATCTAATTAATATTTTACCAAGCAAACTTTTGGGTCATATCTCTCCTCTCCAAATCTTATTTCAAAGAAAGTCATCTTACTCTCATCTTCGAGTTTTTGGGTGTTTGTCTATCCCCTATTCCTTCTCCCACTATCCATAAATTGCAAGCTCGTTCTACACCATGTGTTTTTTTGGGATATCCTACGAATCATAGAGGGTATAAATGTTTTGATTTATCATTCAACAAAATATTTATTTCTCGGCACGTTGTTTTTTATGAGAATGTCTTCCCATTTTCCAATTATCAATCACCAAATTCTACTACCTATGATTTTTTGGATGATGGGATTTCTCCATTTTGGATGCATCATTTAGCTGATAATATGCCTCTTCAGTCCAGGCTCCTCCACACTACACCTCTTGCATATCTTTCCCCTGTGGAACAAATTGTTCACTCCCCCACAATTAGCAGACCATGGGACGCCTCACTCCCCCACACCCCAGGCCTCTCCTTCCCTCACACCACCAACAGACCCCTCTTCTCCTCCCCCCCTTCAAAGATCTGTACTGTCTCCCACGCCCACAAACCCATACGTTCCCAATCATCCCCGAGTGGTGACCCGAAGTGAACATGGTATTTTTAGGCTAAAACGAACATTCAACTTGAATACCACAGTTATGATTTCTCCTCTTCCTCGTAACCCTATGATAGCACTTCGTGACTCGAATTGGAAAATGGTTATAAGACGTGGGAGTTGGTGCCCCGTCCACCTAATGTAAATGTTATTCGTTCTATGTGGATTTACACTCATAAACAAAAGTCTAATGGTGAATTTGAGAGGCATAAGGCCCATCTTGTAGGTGATGGCAAGACTCAACAGGTGGGCATCGATTGTGGTGAGACTTTCAGTCCAGTGGTCAAACCAGCTACGATTCGTACAGTTCTCGACCTTTCCTTATCCAAGAAGTGACTGATTCACCAATTAGATGTCAAGAATGCTTTCTTGCATAGTGAGCTCAAGGAAACAGCATATATGCATCAACCCGTGGGTTTCAGAGACCCATCTCATCCTGATTATGTATGTTTACTCCGCAAGCCCTTATATGGACTTAAGCAGACCCCGAGAGCTTGGTACAAGTATTTTGTTGATTATGTGTCTACCCTTGGTTTCTCAAACAGCAGATATGACAACTCTTTGTTCATCTACAAAAAAGGGTCTGATATCGCATACATTTTGTTGTATTTTGATGATATTGTTCTAACTGCTTCTTCGAATTCCCTCTAATGCTCTATTATGGCTCTTCTCGTCTCAGAATTCGCTGTGAAGGATCTTGGTCCTTTGAATTATTTCCTTGGCATTGTTGTCACTCGTCACAAAGATGGCATGTTTCTTTCGCAACGTAAGTATGCCGAATAAATAATTGATCGAGCTGGGATGTCTTCTTGTAAGACTACTTCTACTTCGGCTGATACTAAGCCAAAGGAGAGCAACACATATGGTGCTCCGTATGATGATCCGTCACATTATCGCAGTCTCGTAGGTGCACTTCACTATCTTACTTTCACAAGGCCAGACATTTCTTATGCAGTGCAGCAAGTATTCTTACACATGCATGCTCCATGAGATGATCATATGCATGCTCTTAAGCATATCATTTGCTATGTTCACAACACACTTGGGTATGATTTACATCTTTATCCCTCTTCAGTTTGTGATCTCCTGTCCTACACAGATGCAGATTGGGGGGTTTCCTGGACACACGTCGATCGACGTCACGTTATTGTGTTTTTCTTGGAGATAACTTAATCTCTTGGTCCTCCAAACACCAACCTACCCCTCCTCGTTCGAGTGCTGAGGCGGAATATAGAGGGGTTGCTAATGTTATCTCCGAGTCATGCTGGATTAGAAATCTATTATTGGAATTACATTGCCTTATTGATAAGCCCACTATGGTATATTGTGACAGTGTAAGTGTCATTCATCTTTCAGGCAATCCAATGCAACATCAGCGCACCAAGCACATCGAAATGGACATCTACTTTATTCGTGAAAAAAGTTGTGCGAGGACCGATTCGTGTCCTTCATGTTCCATTCCGATATTAGATAGCCGATATATTCACTAAAGGACTACCCAAATTTTATTTGAGGATTTCCGAGACAATCTCAACTTTCAGAAGCCTCATGTTTTGACTATGGAGGTATGCGTTTTGACTATGGAGGTATGATAGATAATGGAAATACTAGACATAATATTTTGTGATCTTGTATTTTAGGTTAGCATACAATTAATTGTGTATTAGCTCCTTAATTCTAGCCTAAATTATGTTGTACAAATTGTATAAGTAGAAAGCTAAATCAATGAAACTAGACACGCAGTACAATTCTTTCAAACGCTTCAATCATTATCTTCCCACGATTTTCCTTATCATCCTTCCTTCTCGAGAGCCTAAATATTCCTTTCTCAGTCTTGAAAATATTCACCAAAATTTGATATCCTCTCTTTTCATCTTTCCTCTCTTATTCTGTTCAATGATTTTCTCGTATCAATTTAAAGCTTGCTAACGTTAGTCGTTGTATCCTAACCATCTCGAGGAAACCAGTTCCGAGCATTAACTGAATCTTCTTCCTCTTCCTATTTCCTGTGCAGTAAGATTGTTCGGCAAATTATTTTGGTTTTCTTCCATGTAGTTGCATTTGTTTTTTGTTATGAGCCGACGGGTTTTAACAAGGCTGTGAAGGCCAGTACTACATTTGCATCGGACATACAGATTGGTGATCTTGTTTCCATTGACAGAGCTGGGTATGCTCTGAAAAACTGTGATGGTATCGTTGAAAAAGCCATGGAAGAGGTGACAGTTTTGTAGGACCCAAATATCGGGCCGTGGTTGTCAGCACGGCTCGCGAGTTGAAGTTCACTCAGTCCAAAATCGATTATAACTCAGACAACATCAAGGACATGGCTTGCAGATTGGCCAACTCACCTGTGCAGATCAAGGCTAATTTGGGGTCAGTGCTGAAGGCGTAGTTGAGTAAACCTCCCACGAGTTAATCCATGAAAAGCACGCCCATGTACCAAAAAAACGTAAAATTTAGTGAACTTGTCTCCCTACACAAACCTCTCCAACACCTTAAATTTACATGAAAAACATAGCAACTTTGGCGATAAGCAAAGGCAATATGGTATTCGGATACACTTGCTATATGTATATATAGCGCTTACTATCTATTCTTGTACACACATTGAGTCCATGAGAAAAACGAATGGACTAAGTAGTAGCAATTAGATGCACTTTCCTAATATTTAGAGGTATATAATAAGCAAAGAACCTTGGTTAAGATTTGCTCTTGAACTTCCTCTGCGCTTTCAAGTCCACCACAATCACAGAGATATTATCCTTGCTTCCTTTCTGGAGGGCGAGCATCGATAAGTAATCCGCAGCTGCTTGCGCCGCCGGGTCAATCCCGTTGCCTCTCTCTGCAAGAGTCGCAACCCCGTTCTTCTTGTGCCAGAGGAGAATTCGTCTCCTCGCAACCTCGCAAGCTTCCTCGTTCGTCATCACATCCCACAGCCCGTCAGTGGCTAAGATAAGGCATTCATCCTCTCTCACCCGAGGAACAAACATCACTTCAGGTTCCGGGATAATCCATGGTTTCAAATATCTATCGCCTGTGGTATACACAACACCAGTTATAGCATGCATTCAGAAACGCAATGACCAAAATGAAAGAAATAAGGTTGGTCTATTCAAATACCAACATGCGATTTTACCAGAGCTGACAACTACTAATGCAAGAAAGCTAACAGAATGTTTATGGATTTAATTTTAACTAGAAATCCTAGATTTATGTTGAAATATAATTAAAAAAAAAATTAAGGTAAGCGTACCAATTGATCTTGACATTGCAAGAACGCCAAAAACACGGTGCCCATTCCATTGTATGACCTTGCCCCCGGATGCCTCGATTCTTGCATATTCATCTTCTCTATTGGGCTGAGAAAAACAGGAAGTCAGTCTCCATAAACATCTTGTTACATTCTAGAGATAATTGCAAAACAGTACCATTAGGTATTCACTTTCTGCAAATCGTATCCCTCTTATTTGATAATTACAAAAAAAAAAAAGTGTCTTGAACTTGCCTTTTTGTTGCGCTTTGTAAAAAAATGTTTCAAAATGATGATGTTTCCAGAATTTTCATTTCACTTAGTTTTATTCCTCTTTGTTTTTTATGCTTACTATTATTCTTAAATTTTAAAAATCTCATGGGTAAAGTCGTCATTTTGAAATAAATTTACACAAAGTGCAACAAAAAGGCAAGTTCATAGCATTTTTTTGCAACTATAAAAGGAGAGGGCTACGATTTGCAAAACAGGAATAGCTTAGTGTACTTTTTAGCAATTATCGCTACATTTTATTACTCTAAAAATAAAAGGCAATGCCACTCACCTTATGATCTACCGATAATGGGATGGCTTCTTTCCCACGACATAGTACTGCCCTAGAATCACCACAGTTGGCAACTACAATATGGGACGAGCAGACTAATGCAACAACAGCTGTAGATCCAACGGTTTCAGCAGCAACCGGATCAGAACTAAAATCTCCATTTGTATATCTCATAACTTTCCCTCCAATCTCATCGTCAACTTTGAGAAAACAGCTAGTGAAAGCTTTCTCCCACTGCTCTTGCCGACTTTGGCCAACATGATTTTCGTCGTTCACAGTTCCAATCTCTTCGGCCAAAACAAAATGCAAACGTTCACTACAATAATTAGCCACCTGCATAAGAGAAGGCCCCAGCAAATCATTCCAAAAGTTCACAAGCCCAAATATCTCAAACGTAAAGTTCACAAATTGACATGAAACTTGGAAAATGTCAAGATTGTCACCACTGATGTGCTTAAAACAACTCAAAAACTACCAAGTTTATCCATAAGCCATTCACAACACAATTGGATTATATAAGTAGCAAGACTTAGATTTAACACCACATGCCCACAAGAAATGATCAAAAGTCCGACTATGCATCAATTACCAAGATTCTGTTCATAGGAGCTCATGCAAGTATGCTAAATGTATATGTATGTGAAAAAAGATGTACCTGGGAGCCCCCATGGCCATCATAAACGCCAAAGAAATGGCTAGTCAGGTGGGTCAAACTTTGGCTAGTTTCATCAATTACATAATCACCTGTAAGCATACTGATCGGGATTTTCACAGATCGGGGTGCAGCAGTAACAGCATCTTCCATTTCTGGTCTTTTCCCACAAATAGACACGGAGCCCCAGAGAGGTAAGCAATCAAGTTTATAAACATTCCTGGTGCCTCTGGCGACACCATTCTCGCTAGGTACACGGAAAACAACAGCAGAAGTTGTCAAATTCGATCCATCAGTTATGGTCGAATTCGGGGTCATCGTTGCAATAAGGAGTTCCGCAGCTGGAACCTGTTTAATGCTCGATTCCCCTAAAATGATAGCCTTTGCAAGAAGTTGACTGCCTTCGGCATTTCCAGCTTCCACCATCTCTGGCAAGCTCACTTCTGAAGTTGCTTTCAAAACTATCAACTCCTCGCTAATGATTCCGGTAGTATCCTCCCCAACTGATAAGATTTCATCTTCCTCACTTTCAGGGATCATATTCTTCCCATTCTCCGACAACATCTTGAATAGATCGGCTCCTTTGCTGGAGTCTTTTGGTGCTGAAACGGTCACCATGTCAGCCTCATTAGCATCACTACACTTCACAGTACCATTAGAAATAGACTCTGCACATATAACCTTAGTCGGATCTGACAATAAGCTTGCTGAATCTGTAAATAGCTTGAGATGGGTGATTTCGACGTGGGTTGCAATTCCAGAGCTATCACACGCAGTATTACCTAGACTAACTGTCACTGCAACCGCTGGAGACATATCTTCCATCAATACTCGTTTCAGTATCCTCCTGAGCAGTCAACCTCCAATGTTCAAACTTGACTACTCTGCCATTTTTCTACCACCTTCCTCCCCAATGAAATAGGCCCAATTTGTAAAGAAGAAAGTCTCAATATCTTGGCACGCCAACGATGTTCTCAGATCTGTCGAATGACCATGGATCTTGATCTCGCACAAGCTTTTTATGTAATTAGAGCTCTCTAACCTCAAAGCTAATCAAATCCTTCCACAAAAGAAGCTGAAAAGAATGCTCAAATCTCAACCCCAACACCAACCTTTAAATACATCAAGCACACATGGAACCATCAAGACCAGAGCTTTATCCATAAAACCAAAGAATACAAAGCAGAAGAGGTCATGGGAAAGAACCTAGGAAAAAGGAAACCATCAACCACCCAACCTAGTAATCACAGGAAAGCCCTAAAAAGGTGGAGGCTTTATCACACAAAACTTGGGTATTTCCTGGATCTGAGGCAACCCAACTCAGCCCTTCCTCTCTAGATTCATGGGTCTCTATTCTTTGACCCTTATTCTCCACCTACTTGTCTAACAAAACCCAAAACCAAAATCCCAAAACAACCAAATTAACAATAACAGCAATCCAAGACTAGCAAACACACATCAATCTGAGTCTGTACTATATTATACAACTACTAGCCAACTAGCTAGTTGATCTTGGCTCCCACAAACCATAAAAATAAATATATAATTGTCCAGGAAACTTGAGAAGGAAAAAGAAACAGCAAGTTATGGGTACTTACCAGCTGAAATTTAGAAAAATAGAATACTCTGAACCTGAAAACAAAAAGGATCCTTGAACCTCTCTCACACAGCAGATTGTTTGAGCTCTGGGTTTGGGGAGGAGGCCTGAGAGAGAGAGAGGAGAGAGAAACTAAAAAAAGAAAAGGAGACTTTTTTATATTTTGGGGTGTGAAGATGCTTTTTACAATGCACTCTCACAGGGGACACGTATACATGTAATTATCTTGCATCATTGAATTCTCCTCTGAGGCTGGGAGACATAAAATTATGCAAATGTCTTAGAGAGAGAAAGAAACATATTCTTTTCCAGAGAGAGAAAATGGAAAATGCTTAACAGACAGAGCTGGGAGGAAGAAGACAAGATTTAATCAATTAAAAACGGATATTTGATGAGACCAAACTTTGAGGAAGGACACGTGTCATGTGACCTTAAAAGTCTCAACAACACAACAAATGATGAATAATTCTCTTAAAAAAACAAATGATGAATAATTCTAGCAAGCTTTTTGAGTACCATACGGTACAATTATTGAGCCGTGCCACCAAAATCCGCACCCATACCCCCTCGAATAGTAAAAATCCGGTCTCTTGTATGTATTTTAGAGTTGGGTATAGAGAGAAAGAAATAGAATAGGAACACACCTTCAACTTATTGAAAATATGTGAGGACTCGTATAAGTTATCTATTTTTTTTAAACGATAACGAGATTAAGGCGCATTACTATAAATTAGGGTTATAAATAGGACCGAAATCCTGGGCTCCAGAATATATTCCTGGTCCCCCGTGGGGTACGTGACGCTCGTGGACCCGTAAAAATAGTCTGCTTAGCCTTCACATACACAAAATAACTAAAGATCCCGTTCCACCGTCCCATAACAAAAGGGAAAGTCGAACTAATACAAAAATCCAACGCATATGAAATCTGATGCAGTCTAAATTGAGAACAGAAAAGGTATCGGTCTCCGAATTCGACAAAGTCTTAGCATTTTTCGGGTCGAAACGGTCTCCCAAGCAAAACTTATGGGTATGCCATTAGCCCCGATGGTTTTCGGCAATTCG
>JAYMTN010003073.1:0-10305 GCA_036897425.1 Erodium trifolium
GGGTACTTTTTTGCAATTATCAAAGAAGAGGGCTACAAGTTGCAAAAAATGAAAACCTACGGGTACTTATTTGCATTATCCCTAAAATAAATTCACATCAAGCTACCTCATTTCTGTCGCCCGTGCATTGATCACCAATCAGACGCCGTAGATGTTCTTCAAATTCTTCATCTGGAGCCTAAATTCAACACAACCGAGAAGCTGAAATTTATTTAGAGCATCAAATAAATTGCATACTCTGGACAAATGATTCACTGGTAAATGAAGTTTAGGAAACACTAAAAAGATGCAGATAGTTTAAATCGAATATGCATGTAACGCACCAGACGAACACCAAAAGCCTTTGCAACACCTGCTAAAGTGACATCTGAATGCAAAGGTCCGACCCCTCCATATATGAAAACCTACAAGAAGGTTTAGATGAACAATAAAACACAGCACGATTCCTTTCATCACTAAGTTATCTCTTCAACAGATTTCTATGGTTTTTACCATTTCGTTAGTAGATTTCTGACGTTCAACCTCTTCAGCCACAGAATCTACCTGTTTCAAGAGAAACACAAGGTGAGGCCGATAAATGTGCATCGTTTATTATTAAAAGCAGGCCAATTAATTATCAGTAGCAGGTCTCAAAATCTGGTATGTATATGGTGTACTATAACAAGATTATCAGTTCAAAACTGCATTGGTACAAGGGGTAATTGCAAAAACAGACCATGTGGTATGCACTTTTTTCAAGTTGGTACCACTTCTAAAGACCGTTGCAAGATGGTACTGTGAATAACTTATATTTTGCACCAAACACCATAACAAATCATCGGAAAAGTCGAAAATACCCCTTCAAGAAACAAAATTAAGTACTTAAAAATTAGAATGAAATTATTTTTAATTCAAGATTTTTTTGTGTGTATTTTAGAAGATAAGTTGGGATTTTTTTGGTTTATTCAAGGACAAAATTGGTATTTTCAAAAAATTGAGGACGTTACGTGCATGTCAAATGACCAAATTTGCCCCTTTTCTGTTAAACATAAATCGACGATGCAAAAATAATAATACTGTTCACGATACCAACTTGCAATGTATTATAGAAGACTGTACCAACTTGAAAAGTGTAAACCACAAGGTTAGTTTTGCAATTATCCCTTGGTACAAGGCTGAATTCAACAATAATAACTTATGTTGGGCCTTTCTCATGGTAGAGGTCAAGTGGCAATTAGAGTTGCCTTCTACATAAGGGAGGTCTAGAGTCCATAATGGATATATAAACCTTGAGAAAGTTCTTTAAGAAGAAAAAAAAATCATTGTCCTCCCTTACTTCTACGTAAGAAAGGTCTTGAGCCCAATAGCTTGATACACTCGATCAAAAAAAAATTATTAATAATAATAACTTACTTCATTTCTGACAATGGTAGTTTGTGCTACCGACCAACCAATGGAGTGAAGCTTTCTACATAAAGAACGACCCAACTGATCCTCAACAGTGCCAAACCTGAGCTATGGAACAGATAAAATGATACATGAAACTTAAGCAATAAGTCATTTTTTGGGGGGAATCATTGGATTAAGGAACAACAAGATAATTGGATTAAGAGTTTATCGGAATTATAAAACATCACCATTAGCACATAAATGGCAGAGCAAAGCAATGTGGTTAAAATACTGTGTTAAGTAATGCAATATTAACAAGGGACTTACAGAATCTCATCTCCTACAGCAATGATTGAGCCTGAGAGGACGGTGTTTTTATTTGAATCCACAGTGTCTAAGCCATTGCTTACAACAGGAGAGATCTTTTTTACCCTCCCAGCTCTTTCTAATCTTCCGTCTGAAAGCAAATATGCAGGCTTGAATTTTCCTTCGCTACTGGATGAATTGTTTATGCTTAATAATGCATTTGGCACTGTGTCGTATATGCTCCCGATCGAAGTGTAACTGTGGAAAATCATAAATCAAAAGTTAGCGAAACAAAATTATTGAGTTGTAGAACTGGTTTGGGTTAAAAAGAATAATACCCTTGATCATAGAGACTGCAGTATTGGACCTTACAAGTTAGGAGGAATGCCCAGACATCTCTGTTGAAGAAATACATGTCAAGAGACTCAAATTAAGCTGCCACAAGTGAAATATTATCATAATACTAAATCACAACATTTTTTCGAATTTCAGGAGAGATCAATCATAATGATAACATATTCCCAACCAATATCGATGAATTTATCTTGGGTAAATAGCACATAAACACATGAACTCATAGTAAATTTTCCAGACACACTACTACCCTTATAAATTTTCATGTGTCACTATCGTACAAAATAGACAGAAACCATCAATTTTTTTTTGTTTTTTGTCACATGACTTGCATGTGAGTGTAAATTTTAAAATACCCCAAACCACTCACTCTACACTTCACTCTTCCGATTTCAATTTGATCCCGTTCTCGAAATCCTTCGTGGTATCATATAAAATTGAAAATTAAAGGATGAGAACGAGTATTTTTGTGATATTATAAAATTTAATATTCACATGACGAGAAAAAAAAAAACCGGAAATTTTGAGGGTTTCCGTCTATTTTATACAATGGTAACACATGTTCCCGTCTATTTTGTCTGATGGTGACATGTGGAAATTCATAAGGGCAGTCATGTGTCACGAACACATACTATGGGACTATGTGTTTGTGGAAATTTACTATAAGGTCATGTGTTTGTGGGCAATTCATAAAGGTGGTTTTGTGAAACACAACTGCAGGAGGACTCTTATCTAAGGAATAACAGAACAGAAACAAACCTGTAAGACCAATCCAAAATTGGATTCACTCTCATGAACGGTGGCCATCCAGGTGAGCTAGGAGAGAACTGTTCTTGTCCTACCTGCAAATTAAAGATGATATAATCATAAGGAACATTTGTTTCTAATCCTTCAAACAGATTCACAGAGAACGATTGAGAACGAGCAAATAGATACCGCAGTAGGATCACCAATGCGAACACCAAGAAATATTGCTCTAATTGGCTTGGCCTTCAACAATGCCTCCAAACCAGCTTTGAAATCTAAGCGAATGATATCCAATTCCATGCCATATCTGCTCAAATAAGAATTAAAAAAATACCCTATTGTATGCTAACCACAAAACAAAACTGAAGTATAAAAAAATCTTACTTATTGGCTATATCATAAGTAAATGAATTGATTTCAGTAAAAGCAGAGGGGCTCTCAAAATATATAGTTCGAACTGGGAAATCTGTTAAACTCCCATTAGAACAATTTTGCTCCTCTTTATGCAAAAAGTAGCCAGCCCTCAGAAGGTGCAGCAAAACCTGATTACAAGTTCACTATCACTATCAAATAAGCAAAAGATATGTGATGGATTTGTGAAAACACGTGTATATGGGAACTTACAGTTGAATCCTTTCCTCCATTGAAGCTGAAAGCGACCTCGTCGATTCTGGTACATGGTTATAAACAAAGATTAGCATCATGACAAGTCTAAATGAAAAGGACTAAAAGGCTGCATTAACCTTTAGTTCTTTATAGAGGTTGAATAAGAAGATTGTTTCCTTTAGTTCAAAGTGGTGACAATCATTAACCAAAATAGCAGTTTACTAAGGTTCTAACGAAAATAACTAACATACTTCTCAGATCCATATCTGCATATGTTCTTTTTTTCTTCATTCCTCAATGCACCATACCATGAACATAAACAAATAATACATCTCCAATTAACACTAGCTAAATTTGCGGAATTTGAGGTGTATACAGGCACTGCTTAACCATTTCAGGAGACTTAATGTTTCACACAGTAGACAAAAATGCATCAATTACATATCAAAAGGTAAGGAAGAGATTATAAGATCATGACTCATTTTTTTTTTTCCAATCTACTGAACCTATTATGAATACAAAACTCAATTTAAACAAAATCCCAGGTTCCTTTCTCAGATGAAAAAGAATTAACACCCAAATTCAATATTCTAGGCAAGCTCAGACCATGGAGCCATGAAATTCAAAACCCATTTCATAACACATACCTAGAGCTCTTATGAATCGAAAGCGCCATAACAATAAGAGGACACAGATCACTTACGAGTAGAGAGCTAGAGCTCTTCGAATCACATAGATGGCGTTATCGTACTTGGTCTTGAGTCTTCGATCATCACTCTCCCTGATTGCTTTATCGATCTCCATTGACCCTGACACATCAAAAACAAAACGATGAATCAGGAAATCGATTTCGATTTTCACAGATTGGCACCATTCCGGTGAAGTAACCAAATGGGTTCCCCAGAATTGAGGAGATTTCGGATTCGGAGGCAAATTAAGCAAATGGGTTTTCAGAAAATCACGACAAATTCACCTCTGAACTGTCCGTCAACCTCTGCGAATCCAAGAGATTTGGGGGTGAAAGGAGAAAAGTCGAAGCTCTGCAGTGACGGAGGAACTGATTATCAACTGATTTACGATCCCGGGAAGATCCAAAAATCGAAAAGAATGAGATAGAATCTGGGAAGGAAGACGTATAGAAGCCTCAGATTGTTTATCTAAGAAACGAAAAATACAAAATTGTTTCTTTCTTCCCTTTGTCTATATGCTCTTCATTTCATTATTTTATTTATTTTTATCTCTCAACCCAGCACCGTTGACTTTGACCAGCAGCCCATCATCATCAAATTCTATACACTTTCCAAATCTACAGCTGTCATTGATACAAGCTAAGTTGATTTTTATACAATTAAGAATTACAACATAAACATCCCATAAACATACAAATGACTTCCATAATAACCTAGCAATCACAAGTAAATCTTGTATCTGAATTGTTCAGGATCAAAACATAAACATCTTGTAGATCTTGTAACCTTTGCTCATGAAAATAGAAAGAGACCTGAAGATCCAATTCTCTTGCTTTGGCATTGTGCAATGAACAGAAAAGCTTGTGAATTTAAGTACAGTTTCTCTGTAAAAGTCAGCTCAATTTTGAAGCTAAAACTAGTCTGAAAAGAGGCTTGTTCATGCATGTAACAAGTGACAAGAGAATCAACTACACTTTGAATCAAATATCTGTGGAATATAAACTCTACATGGCATATGGGTTTTGCTTCATCTTCAATATCCTTTCGGTTCTAGTCGAAGAGGCCTTCGTCGTGCCAAATGTCAACTAAAAAGTCGACCATTTCCTGCAGAATGGAACAAGTAGAGACATGACATCACTGTTGCTTGTACGGGTGAGGGTGAGAACATATATATGTAGGTATTTAAGAGAACTTACTGCTAATGGTATTGGCTCATAGAATGGTTCAGAAGACAAAAGCAAATCCTCATAAGTAGTAGTCCAGCTGTGGATGCAGAAGATTTATCCATTAGTCTCCAAAGGGATTTATAAAAAATGGGAAATTACATGTTGTATCCTTATACTTTGGACGAAAATCATGTTGCAACTTTCAACTTAAAAACGCTTCGTGTTAAAACCCTGAAGTTCTCTTTCGTATCACCGCTGTTAAAACTAACATAATCCGTCCAAAACTCAATCACATGCATGTCATGTTGTTAACCTCAACTTTTAAAATGCATCATGTTGCAACCATGAACTATTGCTTCTTTTTTTGCTATTGTAGCCGGGATAATTTAGTCATTTCATACGAAAAATTAATGGCATTATTGATGATGATACAAAAAAAAAAATCAAGGTTGCAACATGCATATTTCCTTAAAAAACACCATCTCCAAGGAGTTGTGATAACATATAAAAGAAGCAAAACATATAAAAAGTAGATAAACTCACAACTACTACTAGTAGCAAACCACTGACACAAGAAAGGCTTAAACTTAGAGGTTTTAATTATATGACTTCTCAAAGTTGATAAAAGTTTGCTTTCCATTAACACATCTTGTTTCCAAGTTCAATGAAGTTAATATTGCAAGTTTCCAAGTTGAATAAAGTTAATATTGCTAAGTATAATTGCAAAAAGTGTCTGTACTGTTCACTTTTAGCCAATCATGGTCTGCTTTGATAATGGCAAAACAGTGCCTTGAACTTGTATTTTATTGTACTTTGTACCAACTTGTCTCGAAATGACTATTTTGCCCTTGATATTTTAAAACAAAAAAAATCATAATTTTCACCTCCATAGTCTTCTTCCTCTTTGTAAGGTACAACAATACAAACGCATCTGCATATACTCATTGATATACACTACTTCATGACTCCCCAAGTTGATCTCTTGTCCTTTTGAAGGATGCCGATTTTTCTACTTTCTTTTTGCTTTTAAATTGAACGGACCAAAGTCAAGAAGAATTTTTTTAAATATTGGCAGTGAAAGTTAGAACCAAGGTATGCCATAACTATCAAAACCACGCTTATAAAAGTACAGAGACCTAATAATGTACCTCATAATTGGTTCTCTCGACATTCTTCGTAACTTTTTCGAAGCATCCCCAACCCACTCTCTCCTTATCTCGTGCCAAGCTATCTCAGCTGCATAGGAAGACAATTTACATCATTCTCAAAACAGAATTGGTTTCTCCGGGACAAGCAGTTGTTTCATTATTATGATTAGCCAATCTATAATTTGAATTAAGATCATACCATGATTAACAAACACGTCTGTCTCGTTGGCCTTTTCATTACTGACACTTGTTGAATTCCCCGAATTCTGAATTTCATTGGAAACTGGATTGCTGCCATTACTTTCCATCGTCATTGAAGTGGAAAATCATTGCCTTTTTAACTACACTGTATTCTGCATAGTAAAAGACCAATTGTAAGCAAATGTTTTTGACCAGGATTATATTCAGGGGGGATTGCTGTTAACTACCCTTTTGAATCACCCACTTGTGAAAAACTACCTTTTGATAATATACCCTTTTGAATCACCTAATTAGAGGAGGTAAAATGAATATAGCAGAGAACATAGAGTGTGTTTCTTGACTCAAATGAATCATGAAAATAAACATGAAGTTCGGGCCAGAACTGTAATTTATATTTGTAGTTTAAACTTCACATTTTATCAAAAGGTAGTCTTCCGTAAGTGGACGATTCAAAAGGGTAGTTTTAAGCAATTACCCCTTACATTTATGTACACAGTACTAGCAAATGTTCAAACTAATTTACATTGTTCATCAATGATAGTTAATTTTGTTCCTTTCAGCTCCAGAAAAGATTTCAGCAGGAAGATGCAAAGAACAAATCAACTTTTATAATCCTCCCAAATGACAAATCAATCAAGTTCTAACACCCGCATATCTACATTTATAGTATACCTTTCATCAGTGTTCTAAAATTCCCGATATCTCCCCGAGAACTCGATGAAACTTAACAACCAAGTTTTTATCGATTTCTACCGAGTTGGATGAGTGGAACCCAGTCAAACTTGGTCAAAACTCAGTCACACTTGGTCAACTAGTTTTCCTGAACAATTTAAAGTGTATATGAAAATTTGTACAGCATGAACACAATCTTCTAATTTGTACAGGGAAATCAAACAATGCATACGCTACCAAATATCTTCTAAATTACTTCAAGGATAATTGCCTAAAACTCAGCTAGCCATTCTCAATTTCTCATGTTCTGCAAGACCACAATGCCCATCTCCCAAAATGTAATTCAAACTAAGCTATAGAAGTTACAATAACAGCAAAAAAAAATTGACAATGCAAGACCTGTTAAGCCATTTTCAACTAACTTCAGAGGTTATGGATACAAGAATAATAATCATCAAGCCCTCTATTGAATCCATTCCACACAAATTCCACACTAACCCATCACTCCTCAATCAAATTTAAGTTCAACGAGTTCATGCCCAAACTCTCAGCACATTCTCTCTAACACTTAACACTTCACAGAACTCTACGATTATAACAAACAAACCATCATAAACCCAGATGAAATACAAAAACATATGCATACAAATACAAACTGTAATCATAAATATCACCGTAAACACTCGTAATTTCGAGCCCTGACCGGTGAAATGTCTCAAAACATCAAAAACCCACGAACCCTCCAGAGGATTAACAATGTAATACGAGATCAGACCCAACAAATCTGTAATCTTCACGAACAATCAAAGCCCATATGGAAAAGAACGGGCGATTTGGAGGAGGAGAACGAACCAGCGAATGTGACTAGGCGCTGTAGGTGAAGAGAAAGCGTGCGGCTTGCACTCAGCCGAAGGAAACACAAATGCAGCAGCTCCGTGAAGATTCGAGAGAGAGACAATTACTGTAAAAAGTCAGTGAAATTCGAGGCTAAATAAAGTTCCGAGAACGGATACTATTAGCGAGGGCAGAATCGGAATTAGATGTAATTGTCCTGACATGTGTGACACGTGGGCATGATTGGGAGGCTAACCTAATTTGTAAAATCTCATAAATGGACCATGTGATAAGTTTTGGGCCTTTTTTATTTGGGCTCTGATGAGCTGGGCCAATCATGGCCTGCCTTTATAGTCAGTTCCCATTGTGTGTTTTGCATGTAGCAAGGAAGGAAAAAAATATATGTAATTTCATATCTTTGAATTGATCAAGGGGAAGGATCTTAGGGTAGAAATGATATTTTAAAACATATTTCAAAATGAGTTTTAAGAAATTAATTTTTTATATCATATTAAAATGAAGGGTTAAATATCGAAACTTACTCTTAAGTATTGGTCACAAACACTACACTACCCAACATTTCAAAATGACAAATGCAATACATTAAGTATTGGTCACACGATTTTGTTGGTAAAAATGGACGGAATTTTCCATTCCGTTAGTCATATCACCTCATGTGTCATTTAATGGATGGTAAAATGAAGATTTTTACTCTTACTTATTTGACCTCTATACATTTTATAAGAAACATTACCATTGTATCCTCGTTATTTTTCCTTATAAAGTGTATAGCGGTCAAATAATGAAGGGTAAAATCGTCGTTTTACCATCCATTACATGGCACATGAGGCCATATAACTAACAGAATGGAAATTTTCATCAATTTTTATCAACAAAATCGCGTGATCAATACTTAAGGTATTGCATTTGTCATTTTGAATCGTTGGGTAGTGTGGTGTAGTGTTCGTGACCAATACTTAAAAGTAAGTATTGGTATTTAACCCTAAAATGAATTGAGAAAAATTATTATTTTAAAATCGGTAAGGGAAAGGGATTGGGACAAGAAATAAAAGTCGTTCAAATTCGTCCATCGATTTTAAATAATCGAATCCTATTTGCATCTCGTTAACGTGATGTTCAAAACTTAGGTCATAACAACAGCATGTTTCATCACAATTATTTGTTGGGTTGAGAGTTCATTCAATCACCAACATGGAACAAACAAAGATGCCATACCTTTTTGGATCATTCAAACTTATTTCTTGATGCAACACAAAACAATCCAACTTTAGGCAATGCATTACCATCAAAGTCAACAAAGCCAAATCTTTGGGGAAAGTTGCAAAATTATATACAAATTTGGGAAATGTAAAAGATTTACCTTTAATTTCATTTCACTTCCCACTGTATAAAGATGTGATGTTTAATAATTGTTTTAATACAAATCAAACAACTTCAAAAACCCAATAATCACATTTATTAATTTGTTTCATTTCTATCTTTATCAGAGATGACAAAACATTACAATCTACACTTGTTTATAGGCTAGTTGATAGATAAATTGGTAGGTTATAACAAGATTTACTTTAGAACCTCTGTAACTAAAAGTCTAAAGTCTAAACCTCTGTAACAATTTTTTTATTTTTTTTGAGATAGTAGGCTACAACAACATTAATTAATTAATAAATAATGTTCCTAGAGCACTACAGTACCTTTGAAGGGCCATATATATTTGAGATAGTGTTGGGTCAATTTCTATGTGCATTTATAACATTTCAGATGTCAAGCAGTCCTCTGAATCTTTTGCTTGTCGGACTATCACCCCAGTCCCATATATTATTTCCAGCCGACACAATAGTGCAATTATTTTACTCTTATGGATGAATAAGTTTTTGTTTTTATTTTTTATTTACATCTTTTCGATATGAAACATTGATATTTTTCTTCACGTACATGTTGATTCGTATCTTTTAAACGGTAAAGATTTAAACTTGTTATTAGATAGATCTTTTATTTCGTTTAGGGTTAAATATCGAAACTTACTCTTCAGTATTGGTCACGAACACTACATTACCCATGTGTGGAAAATGAACACTAAACTACCTTAAGTATTGGTAACGCGATTTTGTTAGTAAAAATGGACGGAATTTTCCATTATATTAGTCATATGACCTCAAGTGTCATATAATGGATGATAAAATGACGTTTCCCCTT
>JAYMTN010003074.1:0-10305 GCA_036897425.1 Erodium trifolium
CGTACTGAGGTGACGCTAAAAATAATTAGGGTACTGAAGTGACGCTGAATTAATAATTAGGGCACTGAGGTGAAAATAATTCTTTTATTTATAATTGAAACAAGAAAATAATTCAAAAAAAAGAAAGAAGATAGAAGTGGTCAGCAGTCAAAGAAAAGGGATGAGTATTTTTAAAAAAAATCAAATTGAAATTTGAACAGATCACCTTTTGAGTTTTTGCATATTTCTCTCCCGAGGTTTTCAACTTCCAGATTTCCAAGTGAAAAGTGAGCATCGATCTCTGGGGAAGAAGAGGAGGACAAACACAGAACCCTTCAACTCTGCTCCACCAGCACTTGGTTGGTATTTTCTCATCCTCATCCTCTCCTTCTGTTTTCGTTTTAGATTTCACTGCAAGCCTTGATTTTTACTTCTTCGATCCTTGAATTTACGTTTTGTTGTCATCGATCTCTGAATTTTGTTGCTCGACTGAACTGGGTTCCTTGCTTTTTTTGAAATTTTGCTCGTTTCATGGATTTTGTTGGTTTATTTGGGCTACTTGTTTTTGACCTAAAGGCTAGCTGCTAGGGTGAATTGGGTTCAAATAGTATCTGATTTTGGAGGGTTTCCCCAAAACTTAAAATTTTAGCTGATCTGTGTTGCCAAGTTCTTTTTACTTTCATTTCCTTCTGTTTATGCTGCTACATTAGTTGAAGATTTTATAGGATTCTTGTTTTTCTTAGGGTATTGATTGTTTTTGAGTGCTCAACTATGTATTGCTGGTTCATTTTAGCTTATGTTTGTTTTGACTTGATTTCTTGGTTTAATGGAACAAAAACTGATTTTCTTTTCCTTGATTTATCTCCTTTTGTGGTTGTTAAAATATGCAGATTGTTGTTGAGATTGCTTAGAATGGGTTCAATCCAGAATACTGTTTATTACTGTTGTGTATCGAGGGGTAGCCGTATTCTTTATTCTTATAGTGGAGGAGACCAAGAAATCGAGAGCTTATCCGCCTTGTGCTTGGAGAACACTCCTCTGTTCCATAAGTGGTATTTCGAAACAATTGCGAAACAGACCTTTGGATTTTTGATCGAGGATGGGTATGTCTACTTCACAATTGTAGATGAAGGTCTTGGAAATTTGGGTGTTCTTCAATTTCTGGAGCATGTGAGAGATGAGTTTAAGAAAGCAGCAATGAAGGGTTCAAGGGGAAGTTTTTCCGGTATCAACTCAATCAGCATGCAAGAGCAACTAGTGCCTGTTATCCGTCGTTTGATAACTTCACTTGAAGATGTCTCTCATGAAAACAAAAATTGGATGGCTGAATCTCCATTAGGCCACGCGGGCCCTTCTCCATCACCTAGTAATGCAAATGAAAATTCTAGTTCGACAAAATCGCCTCTGTTGGGTAACCCTAACAAGAATGAGAAGAAAAAGAAGAAGAAGACCAAGGATCGCGTGGTGGCAATGAGAGACATTCAGCTAGAAGAAGACCATCGTAAGTCTACGGATAGAGGAGTCAAGATTGATATGGAAATGGTAGATTCTACCGACCAAGGAGGAGCCAGTTCATCAAGTTCCTTGCACAAGGATTCGGGCTCAATGAGAATGAGATCAACCTCTCAAAATATTCAGAGTAAGTGGCGCCGTCAAGTCCGGATTATTCTTGCCATTGATGTAGCCATTTGCATGATTCTATTATTGATTTGGTTAGTGATATGCCGTGGGATTAGTTGTATCCGGTGAAACTTTACTGGATTTGAACCTTGTAAACTTGGTATTTCTTACTCCTCCAAACTAGAGCTTTTGAAAATGTTGGCTGTTCAAAGTGCTACCTTTAACATCAGTCTTGTTGTCTGTATTGATTGAAGGTACGTGCTCCATTCCAATCACAGTTGGCAGAATTAGGTTCATGAAATCTCAAATTCTTTTTGTACAGTTCTATAGCTTCTATTTTTATGTATATGAGCACGTTGACTGTGAAATTATCAGACTACTGTGTTCTTAAGGCATATGTTGCTATTTCTTTCGCTTTTTTGCTGTTATTATAGAGATATGATTGTGTGGAACTAGATTAATGTTAGAATAAAACAAGCTACTGTCATTTATGGGGGGATATTTTAGCTCTATTTAGTAGCTTAAATTACATTTAAAAAAAAAAAAACAATTACTAATTCATTAGCACTGAGTCTTCTTATCAAACCTAAACATGGAAAACATTTACTTCCTTGAAGATATGTATTTATACAGTATTCTTTTCTATTGTCTTTCTTTTTTAAATTATTTTTTCTTGACTGATTCTTTGCTTCTATGTTTTCTTCAGATTGACCGATTCTTTGTAGTTGTTTTGGCTTTACCTTTATTTTTGTTTACTCTGTTATTGACTTTCTTGATGTTACTTTTTTTTTTCTTTTGATCACCAAAATTTTTCATTGGTTATGCCTACGTTCTCCAAGGAACAGGTCCGTTTACTGAAAATACAGATTACGAACACTGTAGAAGGCTTACAAACTCGATTAATTCAGAATCATGAATCAAAATACCTTAATAACCGAGAGAAGATAACAAGCTGCAGAGGATACGAGCAACCAAGACCAACCTTTCATTTTCGAACCAAAATTTACTTAGCTTTATGTTTTGTTGATGAGATTGAAGCAAAAGGACTCATCCTTCACTCTTCAAAGGAGAAATTCAATCTTTTAGAACTTAGACTCCACTCTAAGCTATAAGAAGCAATTTGAATTTTGCAGGCTACAACATCAATTGCTTTTAGGGAGCTTCTAAATATCAACTCTTAGATCTCTCTCCTCTGAAAACACTTTTGTTGCTATTGCTTCATGAGCTGCTCTTCCCAAAATGTTATTTTCTTTGTATCTTCATGAGCTTCTAGTTATGTGTATTGAAACTCATTTGTCGGGTTTGTTGTGGTGAAGTGGAGAATAAGAAGATGAACAGAAACATTTGAGACCGTGAATGTGCACATTAGTGGAAATAGTGCCTTATTCTCTAAGCATGCGTTGCTCTCTCTTTAAGATCTAGTCCATTTTTTTTTTATGGTTAGCTAATAGCTAAAAATTATACCATGTTTGTCCACTTGTTAAAAGCTACCCTGACGTCGTTTCAGGTTAGGTACTTAGACAATATTTTTGTACAATGTCCGGGTTTAATAACGATTGAATTCGGTTGCTTTGACTATTCATCAAATCGAAATCCGACTTTGAGCAATAGTGTCCATAATTTAAAAGGTTATGGTCATTAAATTGATATTGTTGTAAAAAAATTATAAAACATTTATTTTCACTTCGGATCGAGGAAACAAACAAAAAAAACTCAGTTTGGTTACAACAACGTTTGAATTTAGATACAGTCGCTGTTGAATATTCATCAAATTGAAACCCAACTTTGAACAAACTGCGTCCATAATTTACAAGTTTATGGTCATTAGATTGGTATTTTTATAAAAAAAAAATTATTTAATGTCTTTGATCACAGAAAATACATTGATTTGCATTTTGAATCGAGAAAACGAACAAAAAACTGAGCATTTTCTCTCTGTCCAATTTAAACAGCGACTAAATTCGGCTTCGGTCGCAGTTGAAACAAAAAAGGGTATTGTTCGTTCTATCCATGTACGAAATTGTAACGGTGCTGTGTTCAATAATTACCTATTTATTACAATATAAGGTATATTTGCTGACAATGTATGTACAATACAAATTATTCGTCATCAGATAATCAGTCATCCGATGGATACAACTTTTCTTCATCATCATTTGACATCTCGTTAGCATCGAACTTTTTTCATCATCAGAGTGCCCAATATCGTTATGTTGCTCATCATCCGTCATCGACACGTGTACCCTGTGCGATATTGTTTTTTTTTATGTGCACAAGATCGGTATGTTAAGAAATATGGTTTAAATGTATGATGGTATTTTAGTCTTTTCATTATCTAAGACTGGCCCGGGCAAGTTGTTACTCAAAAAAAATGTTACCGTTTGTAGGAAGAAAAACAGCAGTCATGTTCTTGGCATGCAGGCCGAAAACTAAAGCCACACCTAATTGTGAAAGGGCTGCATTGAAAGCATGAGAGGTAAAAATATACAATATTCCTCCTAATTTGCAGGCAAGCTTTTGGTTCGTCACGGTTGATTCATTTCCATTACAAATTTGAATGATAATAACTCGATTCATTACCATTGATCACCATGGAGATTGGCAGAGAGGATGAGATTGAGGACACTCTGTCTCCCCCAACTATGGGCTCTATGCAAATTGCTGGCAGCAATGGCTTCGGCCACCAGATCGAGTTCATGTCCCAAGCTTACCTCCGAAACTGCTCTTCCGAGATCGACATTGAGGTCGAGACCTTCAACATCAGTAAAGACCGACCCCTCCCCATCTTTCTCAAGGTAGCCTCACTTTAATTACCATCTCTTAAAACTCGATACTTTCTTGCCACAACGTTAATTCGTATGTTTGCAGTTCGAGAACGTCGAGTTTAAGGTTCGAAACAGCCAAGCTGCTTCGAAGAACCCGGTGAAGGCAGTGGTATCGAAGGTGGCGTCGCAGCTGCACTTGGAGCAGGACAATTACAAGAGGATCTTGAAGGGCATAACGGGGAGCATTGGCCCCGGCGAGATGCTCGCCTTGATGGGTCCTTCTGGTAGCGGCAAGACAACCTTGTTGAAGATTATCGGAGGCAGGCTGTCTGAGAATGTCCAGGGTACCGTTACTTACAATGACATCGCTTACAATCCAGCTCTTAAGAGAAGGTCAGTTTTGTACACCATGAAACAATTACATTATAGACCCCTAGTCTTGAGCCACTACTGCTGGATCAGTCTTGGACAACCGTTGTTTAGGAGTAGATGCTGGATAGTCTTGGACAACGGATTCTATCCGTTGGTCAAGTGAAAACCTGGATTACGGATTCAATCCGTTGGTTTGCTTTTTCACCTGGGCCGACGGTATCAGTCGGTAGAGTTAACTCTGTATTTGAACTTCACAGGATCGGATTTGTGACGCAAGATGACGTGCTTTTCCCTCAACTCACGGTCGAAGAGACCTTGGTTTTCTCCGCATTCTTGAGGCTTCCTGGCGACATGAGCCGCCAACAAAAATATGTGCGAGTAGAGACGATTGTGAAGGAATTAGGCCTTGAAAGGTGTGTGTGCTGCTTTAATCATTCCAATGACTGAGTTTAATATTGATTATTTGTTTTTATACAAGATGCCGCCACACGAAAATCGGAGGAGCTTTCGTGAAAGGTATATCGGGAGGAGAAAGAAAAAGAACCAGCATAGGGTATGAGATTCTCGTTGACCCTTCGTTGTTGTTGCTTGACGAACCAACTTCTGGCCTTGATTCCACCTCTGCAAATAAGCTTCTTCAGATACTTCAAGGCCTTGCTAAGGTACAACCTCTAATGAAAGGGCTTATGAATTTTGTAGTTGGTGGTTTTAGTCTGCCCTCGTGTAGACCGTCTATGTCTCATTTTGAGATTAAAGGCCTCTGATAAAAAGAAAACTATATATTAGACAGGAAGGACTATAATCACTACAATCCACCAGCCTTCGAGCAGGATGTTCCACATGTTCGATAAGCTTCTACTGATATCAGAAGGGTACCCTTTGTACTACGGGGAAGCACGAGAGAGCATGAACTACTTCACGTCACAGAGATTCATACCCGAAATCGCCATGAACCCTGCAGAGTTCTTGATTGACCTGGCGACAGGACAAGTGACCGACATCAGTGTCCCTGAGGACTTGTTGGTGCCTCAAGGAACTCCTGACATGGAAAGGGCTGTGATCAAAGTAAGCAACTCGTATATATGACTTGTTTCTTGTTGAACTGTAAGTCCCACATTGAACGAATTCAACAATTGATAACCATATTAGTGGCTCCACCCATCAGTTTGAGTTTTTAAGTTAGATTGAGCTTTAACATTTTTCTTGTCAATTCTCATAATAAGAAGGTTTATGTTTCATTCTAGTACCTACAACTGAAATACAAAACCGAGCTGGAGCAAAAGCACATAGAAGAGAACCACAGAAGACCAAAGGCGCCCGAACATCTTCAGTTGGCCATCCAAGTGAAGAAAGAGTGGACCTTGTCTTGGTGGGAGCAGTTCATGATACTGTCCAGAAGAACATTCAGAGAGAGGTGTCGAGACTATTTCGATCACATCAGGCTGATTCAAGCACTCGGCGTTGCTGTCTTGTTAGGCCTACTCTGGTGGAAATCCAACACTGAAACAGAAGCTCATCTCAGGGACCAGGTTTTGTTGTCCCCATTTCTTACCTGGTACCTTAGATCATCTGTAAACTGATTAATTGTCTGTAATTGTAGGTCGGTTTGATGTTCTACATGTGTATATTCTGGACATCCTCGTCGATCTTCGGAGCAGTTTACGTGTTCCCGTTCGAGAAGATCTTTCTGGTGAAAGAGAGGAAAGCAGACATGTACAAGCTGAGCGTGTACTACGTATGCAGCACTCTGTGTGACATGGTGGCACACGTCTTGTACCCGACAATCTTCGTGCTCATAGTCTACTTCATGGCTGGCTTCAAGAGGACAATCCCTTGTTTCTTCCTCAACTTGTTCTCCATACTACTTGTCGCCGTAACAAGCCAAGTAAGAACATCAATCATTCTTAGAACCATAACCCACGTACGAGGTTGTTGGTACTAAATAAATAGTACATCCATTGTGGTAACTAGGGGGCAGGGGAGATGTTTGGAGCAGCAGTTCTGAGTATCAAAAGAGCTGGGATGATAGCTTCTTTGGTGCTGATGTTGTTTCTTCTCACAGGAGGCTACTATGTCCAGGTACATACCATAAAGTTCCTTAAGTAGACGAGTTATAACATAGTATTATTACACCCTAAATTATATTCCTGGTTCCGCTCCTGATTACTAGTATGATCAATTAATCTGGTATATATGTGTGTTGTGTTGCAGCACATATCGCCATTCATGCAGTGGTTGAAGTACTTGTCCTTCATGTACTACGGTTTTAGGCTTCTTCTCAAGGTTCAGTATTCAGGAGACGAGCTGTACGAGTGCGCGAGCGAAGGAGGATGCAGGAAGCTGCAGAGCTCGCCTTCTTTCGGGACTGTGAACTTGAACGGTGGACTCCAAGAAGTGTGGATCCTACTGGCCATGTCCGTAATCTATCGAATCGGTGCTTACATCTGCCTCCGTAGAAAAATTAGCAAATGCCATCTTTGAACACATTATCATATATGATGATGCTTAAAAAATGGAACCGAACACTTCTCTGTGGTCGATACTTATATAAGTTATTTTTATTAAATGAAATTCTTCATATATGTCACAATATTATTAGTATAAATTATAAGAGAGACATAAGTTTGATTATTGATTGATACATAAGCGGATTAGATGAGAGCCATTTGCTGGAGATTGATTGGGTAGCAATCTGAAGGAGGTCCCGAAAATGCCCTTCTGGCGAGAACAGCCGTGACAGCTTCAGTGGGATGGAAAGCGTCCCAAAATAGATACTGGGCTCTGTTCGGACAAGGAATCGTAAAGGGCAGACACGTAACTTGGCCGCCGATGTTAATCCCGCAGCATCCGGTGTCGATGACGGTGAAGCCGTAGTCGGCGGGGTTGTTCAACATGTCCCCGACGGCGCCGTAAGTGTTGCCGTACACGAAAGTGGCGCCGGGGTGGTTGTTGTTGAGCTGGGTCACGAGTGATCTCAGCCCCTCGTTGAAGGGACCCACAATTTTGTTCTCCGAGTCCACGCACCGGCCGGGAGGGGCCGGGGCATTGGCTCGCCGGAAGGGGATGCAGCCGAGGGGTCCGACCCCGGCGATGAAGAACTTCCGGAGGCCGAGAGAGTGGAGGGCTAGGATCTGGCGGGCGTAGCGGTTGAGGAGGAGATCGGCGTATTGCTGGGGGTTGTAGGTGGAGCTGGAGGAGTAAATGGAGGGTAAGAAGTAGTTGTTTATATAGTCGTTGCTTCCGAACACCATCATGGCTATGGATTTGGACAAGTATTGGCTCATGTTTGTAGCCCCTATTATTGGTCTTAGCTGGTTCAACGTCGTCTCAAAATTTTGCACTTGTTGGTTTAATGGGTATCGATCCCCCTGCCAAAGTACACACATCATGTTAAATGAATTCACCGAAATAAGCACATAAGTTGGTAAATTCGCAAATATGGATAACAACAATTTGGTATTGGGACCCGAGTTTAGTCTTGACTCACTTTTGAATCCCTGTTCGTAAGGTACCAGGTTCTGATATTGTATTAGAGGATCAACTCAACTAAAATGTCAAACTGATAGTCGCCTAATTATAATTATATTCTAACGGTTTGAAACATTTAAACATCCTACCCCTAGTTTATATAATGGTATTACATACATAGTGTCGGCCAGATTCATCGAGGATACCCGCAGCTGCTGAAGCATAGTTGACTCCCCTCGCTATCCGATATCCAACAGCGGATGGATCTACAAAAGCCGGAGGATATGGTACACCTAGAAGGTCTCCTGTTTGGTTGTTAAGAATGAAACGAGGTTGGCTAATGAACTTCCCAATCTAACTCTTAAAACATAACAAGTCAAGACAAGAAAAAGAAGAGACAAGTACCAATGATATCGACACTTGTTTTGGCGTTAGTGAACCTGCCGGTTGGGCCGAGGGAAGTGTCACAGCCGTAAGGATAGTAATTGGCCTTAGCAATGGAGCTCAGGTAGTTGTTGGATCCGACATCAACCAGGGAATCTCCGAAAATGAACATTGCCGGAACTTGCTGCGACTCGGCCATTTTCACAGTCCCATATCCCAAGCATATTTGCAAGACGAGTACCGCCCACAAATGTCCTCCACTGCAAATCTTGGTCACCGTCATCGATCTCACTCAATATTTAGTCTAGGCATACCAACAATACCTTATATGTTCCTTTCTAGTGGTGTGAGATGGAGGGCAATGATGTCATTTTATCAATTTGACACTGCCGAAAATGTGATCTCGGAGGCGTGTTCTATGGATGTTACTGTTTTTAGCATGTTTACCAGGTTGGAGGGTTGCTAGAGAAATACATGTGAAGTGAAGGTTTTATATGGAAGCAAAGTTGTACACCATTTATCATGTGTTGCACTTGCGAAATCATGGCCACTTTATAACAATAACATGAAAATTTGTTCCATGTATTATGGTCAGGCATGAAGATCATTTATGTGGGATTCCTTTGCAGTCATTTTTACAAACTAAATTTCCGGCTTATTCTAGATTTAGTTTGGTCTTTATGTTTTCCCGTTTCTTGTTGGCGGGGGTTTGTCGGTTGTGGTGTTGGTCCCTGACAGGTGGTTTTTGTCTTTCGGCCTAGTTGGAGGTCGTCTGGATTTAGTTCTAGGGTTTAAGTGTTCCGGTGGCTTTTGACCACTGGTTTATCTCTTCCGTTTAGCAGTGTTGATTGTCGGCGTGCCGACGTCCGTATTACTCGCTGAGTTTTTGGTCTCGATGAGATTGATTGCTTTTTACTTGATCGATTTAGGTTTAGATTTTACTATCGAAGGTTCTTTTTGTGCTTCAAGTTTGACAAATCAAGGGTTTTCAGACCTTTCAGTTATTTAGGACTTCATGGTTGGAAAATCTGGGCGTTTAAACCTCTTATTTTTTGGGCTTCATGGTAGTCAAATCCGGGTTTTAGATCCCTTCCATGTTTATTAATTATGTGCTTCATGGTTGTAAAATCTAGTTATTAGACACTTCATTGAGGTTCCTTACATAGGAATGCTCTCTCTTTGTATCCATTGCACCCTTGTTGGGTAGCTGAGGTTTCTGACATATGAATGTTCTTTCTTGTTGTTGTTCTGGTGTTTTGTTCGTGGCTGAGTCTGTTCAGACCACATGCTTTTCTGTTGTGCCGAAAATAGTTCGGTCCTCAGAGTTTTCGGGCTTTGGTGCCTTCCTTTTTCATTTTCTGAAAATGTTGTGCTTTTATAATACTGCTTTGCTGATAAAAAAAACGTAATAGCCGTTTTGATTTTTGGGGAAACTCTAATAATACACCTTCGAACCACTTTTTTTAATAGTAAAATGCAACTTCATTTCATTAAAAGGAGTTAGTACATGTTTGGGGGTCCTGACGGGCCAAACACAAAAGCCCTGTAACTATTGTAACGTCTAGGACGTATAAGACCTGAGAGCCAAGAAAGCTAACTAAAGCAAAGGAAAGTAAATCACAATGCGAACTGAACACTAACACCAAACTATAAAGACTATAAAAACTATAAAACCACGGGTGGACATCGCTCAAGGTAGGGCCACTATACCTATGGG
>JAYMTN010003075.1:0-10305 GCA_036897425.1 Erodium trifolium
TCCCTCCCTATGGCACTGACCATGACGTGCCGGTCACGCCACGGCCTGCTCCGACCACCGCCGCTCCGTCTCTCATCTTTGCACCACCTTATCTCTCCAACAACTATCACAGAGCTCACGGCCCAAACTCCGGAAATTTCATCACTGTAAGCTCTCTCTATATATATCTTGTAAAAATGTTACTAGTCTGGATCAGTTCTTAGTTTGTACGATAAGGTTTAATTTGTATTTAATAACTTATAATATGATATATGGATATGTATATGTTTGATCAGGATCGTCCGTCAACGAAAGTGAAATCAGTTCCAGGAGGAGATTCGTCGTTGGGGTACTTGTTTGGAGATAATAAGTGATGGTTTCTTTTATACATAGATCGATCTTGGAGGTATATGTATATTTAATTAATTTGGATTAGTGATTTCTGATGAAAATAAGGATCTCTTCCTATTTTAGGGTTGGATCCATATGTTGATTACATTGGCTACATGTTGGTGTGTTTATATAGATGTACTATATATGATTTGTAATTTTATGGAAATATATGTGTATATGTCTGATCAAAATAATAATAATAAAAAACAATATTTGTTGTTGTTTTTGATTTTACCTTGTCCCTTATTGATATTCAGCATTGATGTAGTGTTATGTCAAAGATGAATATGCCATGGAACTTGGAAGTGGAATTTGGAAAGAATAAAATGTATGATGATTAAGTCCTTAACACTTTTTTCATGTCATTAATATTAGTTGCAAAATAAATTATTATTTTTGTTATATATTTCTTTGCTCTTTTTGTATACATGTGGGTCTTTAATTATTTATGTTATGACTTAGTTTGTCTTCCTTTTTATTTGAGTACAAATGGCATGGTTATCGAAAGATTATTTCAATATCTGCTAACCACATTATAATACAACTCTTGATCATTATAATTCTTAAAGAATGTCATTGTTCAAATACTGAATATGTGATATTTAGTGTATAAAATGGGTGATTTTTTGCATATTTGGGGTCTAAGGTTATATTTATACAGTTTTAAGTGCAATATTTAACCTTTTTTAATTGTTGAGGGATTATTCGAAAAGCTATTCCTTGATAAAACTATCGGTTTATCGTGATCAATGTAATCTTTCTGTTGTCACAGCATCATTTATTCAATATTTGATTTATAAATAAGTCGTTTTGAACTTGAAAAAAAAAAGTAATTGAATGCAAGGTAATTACTAATTATGCACAAATTTATAACTAACTATGATTTGTTTGGATGGTACCTTAGTTTCAAAATTTCGTCTGTACAGTACTTGATTTTCATATCACTACCCTACACTTTTGAAATAACATAATTTTTTTGGAAACTTTGGGTACCACCAAGATGAATTTTTTAGTTAAGGTAGTAACGTGAAAATCAGGCATGATATTAGGTGTAGTTAAGTGATATTGTCCCTTAAAATTTAAAGTTATCATTTATTAAGAAAAAATTACATGATCAAAAGACTCATGCAACTGATCAAGTCACAAGAACTCATATGAATAATCAAATCAGCATATATGGAGCTATTAAAATTCACTTCCTGAAATCAATGTAAATCAAACCCTTGGATCCATCGATAAAAACCAGTGGTACAGATGGATTATACAGTTTACTGATACACTTGTACAGAATTGCATAGAGCAAAGTCACTTCTTAATAGAGTTACTTCTCCTAATTAGTGGGTTGGATCTGGATTAAACTTTATTGATTCTCTCAAGATAAGCTCTTTGATCTGCTCTTCACTGCATGCTGGGTGCTCAAAATCAAAACTGAAAGGCCTCGGGCACACTGGCTCGTCGTTGATATCGTGCAGAGGCGACAAGTATGGGTGACAAAGTGCCTCATCAGCTGCAAAAACCCAGAAGAAAAACATACGAAAGTTCATGAAATGAAGCTAATAGTACCATAAAAATCACAGCTTGGAGATTTTCATGTACGGATGTACCTGTGATTCGTTTGTTGGGATCGAAGACTAGCATTTTCTCCAGAAGATCCAAAGACTTTGGAGACATGTTGGGAAATCTAGCTGAGAATTGTTGTTTCCTACATTGGGGAAGCTGTCTTACGTATCTTCTTGCATTATCACTTCGGAGAAACCCAAGGCTCGCGTCGTCGGGTGAACCTATCAACTATATTGGACATAAACACGAAGAATGTGCAATTGGTGTTAAAAGCAAAATCGACGTGATGAGAATGGATGATTACAGATAACTACCCTGAACTACACGTCTTTTGCACATAACAATCTCCAAACTTTGAACTTTTACATCCAGCTACCTAAACTTTCAAATAAAACACATAGCTCATCTTTACCAGAAAACAACGAAAATTCCCTTGACCCTATCAACAAAGGCTTCAAAACTTCCAAAAACATTTTGATCAGATGTAGTTTCCGGTTTAGTAGATGTAAAAAGACTCCTAAAGGACGAAAAATGGTAACTTTTGAGGTTCAATGGCATTTTTGTCTTTTTATGACGAATAAAGAGCTATGTGTAAATTTCTGAAAGTTTCAATAGTTAGATGCAGCTTAAGTTTGGAATAATTATGTGTAAAAGACGTATAAGTTCAAATATCTACAAGTAACAAAGCTCTTACAATGATTGTAGTTTAAATTTAACAAAATTCATACCTCTGTGATGAGCCTAAGCTGATGAACATAATCTTTCCCAGGGAACAGAGGCTCTCTTGTCATGATTTCACCAAATATGCAACCAACAGACCAAACATCAATAGCAGCAGTGTACTCTGAACAATTAAGGAGCAACTCCGGTGCTCGATACCAACGAGGGACAACATATTCAGTCATGAAATCTGTTTCAGTGGTAGTCCTTGCCAATCCAAAGTCCCCAATTTTAAGGTCACAATTCCCATTCAGAAGCAAATTACTGGGCTTAAGATCACGGTGCAAGACATGGGCTGAGTGTACGTATTTCAGACCTCGTAACAGTTGATAAAGAAAGTACTGCAAAGGTTTCAAAGCAAGTATATCAAATCGATTCATTACAACCCAATGACAAGTAAATTATGCCCAACAAAGATCATTGATGCCAAACCTGACAATGATCATCTGTAAGTGGCTGCTCAGAACGAATAATCTGATGAAGATCAGTGTCCATTAATTCATACACAATGTAAACATCATTGAAGGTGTCCCTTTTTGGTGGTTTTATGATGTCCTTAATAGCAATAACCTACACCAGAGGTAAAACCGCGAAGCGGAACCAAAGAATAATCAAAATCACAGAACCACAAAAACATATTGGAACAAACTAATTCCAATTAACGTAACTGCTTTGGGGTTTAAGTATAGCCTGTATTGAGTAATTGAACTACACATAAATTCCATTCCCAGTTCTTCACAACACACATTCTAAGTATTGGTCTAGCAAATATGATGAGTTCCAATATGAGATGCTTAATGGATGCTAAGGAATGGGCTGTAGTTCATTCTTTGAACTGAAGTTCCAATATTCCAAGGAAGCCATTGTGAACTTAAGTACTATGTTTGTGCCACACTAAGGTAGTTTTAGCTGTTTGGCCATCTTAACAATGTTATTAGACATTAGTTATGTCGCAGAAAGAAAACTTTCATATATGTATGAGTAATACGCAGACTTTAAGTCATCTCAACCAAGAGACGGAGAAATATCTCAGCCTTACATTTTCATGATCCATGTGGCGAAGGAGTTTAATTTCTCTTAATGTCCTTTTGGCGTCTATCCTGTTGTCGAATGCATTGCCAATCTTCTTAATGGCAACCTCCTCATGGGTCTCCGAATTCACAGCAGCACTGGAAAGAATCAAATCAGTACTATTAAGATCAAATATGTACATAGTTCATAATCATTATATTATATGTTTTCAATCAAACCAACAAGCACAATCTACACTGAAGCAATACTTATTCACTTGTTTGACACAACCCATGAACAAAAATCAACTTCAACACAGCTCAAAGATTTTCAATACCCATTTCATTTGAAATCCAAGTGAAGCAACACACACCACCAACAACAACAACAAAACTGAGGAACCCAGAAACCAAAATCAACAGAAACAGCATGCAAAAGACCAAAAATCAAAACTTTAGATCAAACCAACAGATACATACACAAATACATACCATACGATTCCGTAAGCGCCTCTTCCGATTGGGCGAATCGGAGGAACATACTTGGCGGAGACCTCGAATAAGGTGCCGTACACATTGTACTGCACATAGCGACCTCCATGAGTAAGCACCCCCTTGATGTTGCTACTCTCCGTCGAACCAGACTTAGATTCCTTGGTGGACATTTTCGAAAATCCACAACTGGGTTTCACTCAGTACTCAGTGTTTTTGGATTCTGAAGAAATACATATAACGGTAATAAAAAAATTGCAGATTCGACAGAGCTGAGCACTGTAAGCTTATTGGGTTTTTATTTTCTCTCCTTCGTAGCTTTTTTAACTCTGAATAGCAATGGAAATAGCTGTGTAAATGCAAGCTCTTCTACCAAAAAAATTAAAGCTTTTTTTTTTTTCCTCTGTGGTTTAAAATCCGTGATGTGAAGTAGACCTTTTTCTTCACTTCAAAACTAAAAACTACACTTTTAAATGCAGCTTAATTAGGTGGGGAAGAAACTCATTTTCAATTAAATAATCACATTTAAAACAATAATGATTTTCTTAAAAGTAATGTGACATTTTTAGTTGCATTTTTTTCTGGTTTAATTTATCACTCATCACTTTCTTCAGCAACTTCACGCCCCACAGCTGAAGAATCAAGTTTCTTTGGCCCCAAAATCTTATTGATAAATAGCAGTAAAAATGCATTAGATTGCTACAATTTTATTTTAAAATTTTGATTTTTGAACAATAGAAAAGGAAAAATAAAATAAGAGATGTCTCTGGAAGATAATGCTTTTAGGGTTTGGTTGGTCTGTTCACAGGTTGCTTGCTTGCTTCTTCATGTATATGCTTAGATGAGGCTCTTTATGCCAAAGCTGCTTTTATGAGGAACAGGTCTTGGATTCAAATTCAGTTCTCATGCATGCATTGTTGGCAGATTAAGGAAATATTTATCATTGGCAATGGAAAGCTCTACTCACCTCTGTAATTCAATTGATTCAACCATAACTAGAAAGTTTCATAAATGTCAACTCAATTCACATGAGAGCCTGAAAGTGATGTGTTTAGGTTTTGTGGGGATAAAAAGAGTGTGTTGTAAGAACATTGATTGATCCTCATGCTTGTGGCTAAGAGAGTTACAATTGTTCGAGTACTTGCTCGCCAGAACGATGAACTTGTCTGCTTCGGTCTGGTCGAGCGAGCTTCCAATCTCTGAGGATGAGACATGTGGTAGGCTGTTTAGCTTGGTTCTGTGTTGGATGCAGACTGATTTTGTTCCAGCAAGGTTGATGTAACTCCGGTAATTGGTAACATATACAATTTAAGACTTGATCACAATGGACCATTTCATTAATTGAAAAGAAAATAACCAGAAGTATTCATTTTTATCAACTTCTAAACTGAGGAACAATTTTTTGCAAATATTTAAGAGGTGTATAAGTTACAAAAAGTAAATACATAAGGGTACTTTTTTGCAGTTAGCCAACAAAAACAGATGCTTTTGAACAGAGTACGAACAAAGCTGTTCAAATATCAGAAAAAAGATAGGCTTCATACAAAGCTTAATCACACATCATTCAATTCACCAAGAACTATGATCAGAAGCAAGATATGATCAAACAAGTATATATAGATAATTAAAAAGGGTCTGTCAATTAAATTCAAAAACTGCAAGAAATTCGTCAATGTAACGGGATCCCATTAGAGATAACGGACACAACATTACTTGAATCTAACTGCAAAAAACAGATGTGAAACTCATAGTTCTCTCAAGGATTGTTTGAGGTAGCTGGGCCAGCACCATAACCACCACCTCCACGTCCAAAACCGGGTCTTGCTCCACCAGAACCCTGAAAGTTGAGGTACAGATTAGTAAACTGACAGACCCACATGCATCTAATGAGTATCAGAGAAATTAGGTGGCTTTTAACATATACAAACATAACATCTTTCAAGCTTAGCTCAACATGAGGAATTTGGCTGTTTTGACAGTTGCTGTTGGGGCTTTTAAAAGCTTAGTTCATGATTTGTTGGGGTTTTTAAAATGATGTATTTGGGCTCAAAATCAATCCCTAAATATTTTCTTCTCAATCGCATCCCTTGGCATTCAAAGGGTTTAAAATACAGATCCAAGTTGCACAGGATCCATAGCATATTTGCAGAAACAAGAAATGTAAATGTAGGTATGAACCAGGCCCCAACATCACAAGTAGAATCCGAGGGGGCAGACATGTTAACCTTGAAATTCAATATCCGTGCACATTACCATGCTTCCTTCATACTTTGTTTATCCAGAGCATCGGCTTATTGTGCACGGATTATATCAATGATTCCTTGTTATTCATAACTTCATGTATTTTGTAGCTTTGTTATGAAATGCAAAATACGTATGAAAACAGCAAAATTATAAATCATGATAAGTTTTCACTAACTCAGAAGTTCTAAGACAACTAATTAGTACTATTAAAGCTAAGATACACAGTGAGAATATCAGACTTATAGCAACATAATTGAATGAGAGAAAAAAATATTACCCCAAAAGAAGGCCTGTAATCAGCAGGAGCTCCTCCTTTGTCACCACCACCAAAATCAGCCCCCGGGCCTCTTCTGTAACCCTCCCTGTCACCACCGAACCTCCTCTCCCCATCAAAACGAGCTGGACCACTGATACACAAACATAAACAAAACAAATCCACAGAATCTCAATATAAAATCATCAAAATGAAAGCACAAACATCAAAATCAATCATAAACCAAGTAACCCAAATCTTGCAGTATCATCAATTACCGAGGACGGTCACCACCAGGTCCACCAAAAGGCCTTCCTGCGGGTTTGGCCTGCTTCTTGAGTGTGGCGGGGACGATCTCAGAGGGAAGGTTCAGGTAAGTTCTGAGGAACTCGATGCCGTCATTGGTGAGGAACCAGTAGTAGTGCATCCACGCGAAGGTCTCCCTCACGTACTCCTTCGACTTGAAGCTCTGCATCAGCTTAATCACCTGCAGATTCGGCACATCGATGTCGGGGTGCTTCGCCAGATTGTAATCCTTCTTCGCCCAGCACACTCCCTCTGCAACGATTCACGAACAGGTAAGGATCACACATACCGAATCGAACAACAAAGACGAAATGAAGAACACGGGGCAGTACCTTGGAAGAGGTACTTCGAGATCTCGCGCCGGTTCTTCTCTGAAATGATCTGAACACAAAATCGCAGAAGACGATTACATGTAATTCCATTTTCCGGAGGATTCTCGGAAACCAAACAGTACATAGACAGAGAAACATCGCCGAATGGAAATGGCGGAGACGTACCATGATTGCTGCGAGGAGGTGAAGGAGGCGGCAACGGAGTGAGTCCTTGAGCTTTCCTTGACAACTCTCTATCGCCTGGTACTCGAAACCCTAGTCTTGATGATTTAACTTGTATTTTCTAGGGTTCGTGACGATCGGATCAAAATTGGGCTTCATTTGGGCCTCTTATGGACCCTTTCAGGCCTGTAAAATCTGCTTTGATGGGCTTTACACAATCCGCATTGTGGGTTGGGCTGAAACCTTGAGGATCGTATTTAAATACTCAACGAACTGCCTCCAACGACATAACCGCCGCACACCGACAACCTAGGATTGTGTACCGGCCATCATCCCATATTCCCATGTGATTTGTAACCGACCTCACGTGGGGCTTGATGGTTCGATTTGACCGTTGACATATGGTTTGTCACTTCCTTAATTTGGACGGACACGATGGAGCCAATGTGTAACGGTTAATGATAACAACACAACTGTAATTATAATCATACTTCGGCTTTGGTGTTTGGACATAGGTGATATGTGCAGCCAGCATGTGGCGAGTTCTAATCCAACAAGTGTTGTATATTTGATAAATCGGTTTAGTATATAACTAGTGGGTTGTTTGGGCAGTCATATTTATATTAAACAATGACATAATTGATATGTTTTAAAATCAATGATGTCGAATACGACATGTGATTCTAAGTTTATCGTCACATAAGATGATGTATGGTTCTTTTAGAAACCAATGTTATCTATACGATAAAACATATAGCTTACTCTATTTAAGGTCCAAATGTCGGTTTGGAGTCAATAAGGTCACGGGGAATCATGAGACATTGTACACACTCATCGTTATAGAGATATGAAGTTCTTTCTAAAACATGAATACTTTTAATTGTTTGACCGTGATAATAGCAAACGCAGTATCATATTGGGCTTCGATGACACAAGAATCCATTTAAACATCCAATAGTGAAATTTTGAACACTACGTATTTAGGGTTGCATTGATCGACATATCACTGCGTATTAGTAAATAAAACATTGTGTGAGAAGGAAAAAATTGTCATGGTTCTTAAATAAGATATGTCACGTATAAAAACGATTCAAACCAAATAAAAATGATCTAAAATTATCCTAAAAATATAGATACTTCTCTAGAATATGTTGCCTGGTGTCTTCCACGACATGTGTGTGCAATTTACGGCATCAAAACTGACATTTTATTTACTAATATGCGGCGATATATCGAATTAAATTGACTCATATATCATTGAAGTCCAATATGACACTGTGGTTGCTATTATCACGGTTGAACAATTAAAAAATATTCATGTTTTAAAAAGGACTTCATATATTTCTAAGGATGAGTGTGTACAAAAATATTAATGCATGGTGACAAATTATTTTTCATGCGGAAGTAAAGCATAATAATAAATAAAAATTAAAGCTCACCAGATGAGATTAAAATTTCTGACGCACATAGGATTAGGACTTGGATGGCAAGGTAGGCCTCGGCCGGCTCCTTAATTGGCCACATGACACCACTTATGTCTATAACTGCAATTTTAAGAACATGTTGACCTTAAAACCATGATTATCATATCACATAATATCTTTATTTCTTTTCCTATGTAGATAATGAGTCAATTCAGCTATGTTCTATGCATATATAAACCGTCCAAACACTGGTATTTTTATATTATCTTTATTTATCAGCAAATGATTTATTGAAAGAATTAAATTTCGAAAAAGAAAATAGGAGCATAATAACCATTTCGGTTCACCATTATTACATAAAAAATTGACCGATCGAGGAATTATTTATCCACGGGTTGGATTTGTCCAATATTTTGTTCACAAAATTAGGCCCTCTTTTTAATCTATAGTTGGTGCTCTTACTGTTATAAAAATGTGTGTTAATAAAACTAATTAATATGTGGGTCTATCAGAATATATTTGACAATATCGCTGATAATTATAGTTTTATTTTATTTATCTTGTGGTTAAGTTTGTTTAATCTGATGTCAATGTTGGCGAGGCAGGCGATAGGGGTCCACCACGAAGATGTCGTGATCATCAGATGCAGAACATCATCGGATCAAAGGGTAGGTACACGAGTGAGCTGGACTGCCGGCGTGAAGCTTTGCGGTGACCGGCAGATCGAAGAAAAGATGAAAGTGACACGTGAGTCTGTGACTGTGACCGTGACGGAGCAAAATGTTTCGTATGGAGGCGATGTATGCGATCTTGAGGATCCACGACCCGGTCAAAGTCTGTGCTCCCACGACATTGGATCACGTAGACATCTCAACTCTCTACGTGGCGTAACTCAGCGCGTTCTACGACTCCATGTCCTTGCTGCCCACTCCGATGACTAGGCACCTCTTTCAATGTTTTTACTATAATGTCCCCGACACTGTCCTAAACCCACATCTCCAATTGTCTATGCCCAATTCAATTATCCGTGTGTTTGTTTATTATTCAAGGATAGTTTAGAAAATAGATAGATTTTTCCTATTTTTTTTAATTATTAAACGGGGAAGTACATTACTGCAAACAAAAAAAACATACAAAGTAAGGCGTACAAGCCCTGAGTTTCAGATATTTGTACGGACCGACCGTAGCAAGCCCAGCGCTCATGGACCCCTAGAAGATAGTCTGTTATTGATCGCAGACAAATCTCAAGACATCCCCTTACCCACATTTCAAAGGTACAAAGCAGAAAATAATTAGTCCAACAAACGAAAGGAACTAACCAACCCAAACTAAAATAATAAAAAATATAAAGCAAACTTGAAACGAGTGCTCTGATTGCGGCTTTTCCGAGACTTCCCAGCACCAGGTAGTCCCAGGTCTGTGGGTATAGT
>JAYMTN010003076.1:0-10303 GCA_036897425.1 Erodium trifolium
ATTTATTAATAAGACTCTCTAGTATTCATAACCAGAGAGGTTTCCCAATTCCTAATAACATTAATTTCCAACTAGGTTTCCAAATCCTAATCCTAATAAACTTGTAAAATAAGAAAACTACTAAAAGAAAATAAACTTTTGCTTCAGACGACTTTGCCTCCCTTCCCCTTTGTGCGCGCGCGACTCTGCCTCTTTCCCCCTTGTGCGCGCAAATTACAGGGCTTATCCCATCCCATTCCGGTCCATAAAGCCCATAACAGCCGAGCTAGGATGAACGAAAATGGGAGTCCCAACAGTGCTGGTGATGTTGCGAAAAGAGGTCTCGGACCACCCTAAGAAGGGAATTCCAATAATTGAAATCAAGAGAAAACGTCCTCTTCCAGCAACCAAGTTAACTCCATGGAAAAGGGAAAGGAAGCGGTGCCTGATTTCAGACCAGTCTTCGGAATCAGAGGCGTTGAAGGAATCCGAATCCGAGAAGGAAATGAGATAAGCACCAACTCCTAGTTCCCTCAACTAGAGGCTCCCCGGAAGGCCAGCTTGAACTGCGTCCACTTTTCGGCATGAAGACACCACTATAATCACGCTGCGAGAGAGGAGGTCTTCCCTCAAAGGGTTTGAGGCTCCAGAGTAGTAAGAGGTAGCCGAGGACCGCTGGAGGAAGGGATAATTGGCAAGGGGCCGCGAACCGCATCCCTAAAAAAGGGACGAACATAGAGAGACACCGGATTGCAATCCTTCAAAGTATGAAGTAGAGCGCTTCGCGTCGAATTCCGAGCAGGACCAACGGCGAAGTCAACGATGAGTCTCGTTCACAAAGTAAACACACAATAGCATAGTCCATCTAGGTCACTCGTAACTTGATCATTCATAAAGCAGGTGTCATACAAATATCGGTCATACGTAGGACTATGATAAACAAGTCAAGTAATAATACAAAAAGTGTAGCTTTGTGAAAATTTTGAGATCTCTATCTCGTTCCTATTTCATTTCTTCAAATCAAACATGTATGTTAATACCTATAACTAACATGTATGAGTATTTCATCAGTGTAGGATCAACCGACTAATTTAACAAAAAAAAACGCATTCAAACTTTTCAATAAAGTCAAAATAAGAGTTCTATGAAAAAATAGGATCCCAATTTTGAAATTTCCAATTTTATATTTTTTTAAATAAATCTAAATAATATTTATTCATATTCCAAAAGATTAGGAAATTTAGAAAAACACATCTTATATGAATTTCTCAAATTCAGCTTACTATACCGATTCAACTTAGGGTTTTTCATAAAACCCATGATCCGGTTTTGAAAAATCCAATTTTATAATTTTTAAAATAACATGGAATGTCAAAAATTAGGAAATTTCGGCATGTTTATCAACCTATATAAATTTTGAAAAATCACTTTGTTCCTCGATCGTAGAAAATTAGGGTTTCGGGAAAACCTATGATAAAAGTCTGAAATTTCCGATTTAAAATTGTAAAAATAATTAAAGATCAAAATAATGCAGATTCCAAAGAAATAATTTTTCTGGGTAACTTTCTCGGTTGTTCGTAGTTTATAAAAAACATAATTCTTTTCATAAAAATATGATGAAATCATGCCATAGTCAAGATTTTTCGAAAGGAAAGACATTATCACGATTCCTTCCCTTCCAAACTCCTAATTACTTTTCTTTCAATATGTTTGGTTAAACAATGTGTTTCATGCCATAGTAACAAAGAGGGTGCTCCGCACGTGATCATTCTCAGCTTCTTGCATTGTTTATGCTTTCCATTAGAGGTGTGCAAAATATTTTCCGAACTGATCCGATCCGGACGAAGTTGGACAGAATCCAGTCCAAAGTCCGGATATAGGATACCAGATCCGCCGGATACTAGTAAATTTGGTCTGATAATATTATATATTTATCAATATTTAAATATAGGATTCCATAAATTTATTAATATTTAAATTCAGTATGACTTTTATAATCTTTATTTAGTTTAGAAAGTTGTATGATTGTAAGATTTTATAATATTTTCTTGGTTATAAAATACATTTGATTATAATTTTTATGAAGTAGATTTAGGGGATGTTTTTTCACCATTAAGCGAGGATCATTGAATTTACTCAATAGTTTTTCACCTGAATGGTTAAAAGAAATTGTTAGTGTTTTTTCTTGTTTTAAATTCTTTTAACAAAGGAAATAAGTTGAAATTGACATTTTGGGCTCAAAAAGTGATCCCATTAAGGACCGGGTAAAATCTAAAAGCCTAAAAATCCGAAATTTTGTATGTGATCATGACAGGTTCTGGATATGGAATATTTTTATCCAGATGACCCGGACATGATAATTAAATTGTCTCCGGACATGATATCCGGTCCAGTTACACCCTTACTTGCCATAGGATGTATTCAAGGCAGGTGCAGCCATCTTATACTTGGACATCTCTTTCATTTTGTATGTCTATTTTGCTTAGTCATTTTCCTGTGTAATTAGGAGTAGGATTTATCTAAAACGGCATATCTGTTGTGCCTTTACTATGATCCTTCTTCTACAATACAAAATACTCATATATTTTTTATCAGCGAAAGAAAATTTAGATTAAAACCTCTTCTTCGGTAAAAGAGAAGTACAAATGGCCACTCTAAGGACCCAAAAGCCTCAAACAAAGGGGTAGTAAAATGCAAGTATCAACAAACAGAAGAGCTGAATAAAGGCCCTCATCAAAACCCAACCCAGAGCATTTCAGCACCAACCAAAGAAGAAGATCAAAACTAATATACAAAGAACTACATCAAACAACAATAAACACTAAGGGATTGGGAGCATCAATTGAGAGAAATTATGAAGAATGGAGCTGAAGGTGACTTGAATCTGAAGTAATTGTACATTGTAAAAAGGAGTTGTCAGACTTAGATTTTGAGTTTCAAACAGGTAAGAGTCATAATGGATGTTGGAGTTGGAGATTGATCTTTTGTGAATGAGATGGAGCACAAAAATTCGTGAAACTGAGTTATTGGTAACTTCAAAGAACTGCAGCCCAAGAATCCAAGTAGCCAACCATATGTGCAGAAGAGAGGCCTACAAAACATGAGGAAAAAAGAAGGCAGAGCAAAGAAGGATTGAAAAAAAAGAAACACTCAATACTAACAAGAAACTACCCTCACACCAGCAAATAAGGACATATGAACTGGAAGATGATCCCACACACCAGATTAAGAGAAAAATATATGAGAAGGAACCCAAGAAGAAGAAGGACAACTAAGATAGCCATAAACTCACCAACCTCACAACACTCCCCCAAAACCACCCAAACCCATCCCAAAACCCCCCACTGAACTAGAAACAACAAGAGGCCAGAGAAACTTCGGTTGCAAGAAACTATAATTTGTCATTAAGAAATGGCACTACTCCAGCCCAAGGCCTATCAAGAACTGATGAAAGGGAGAGTGTATGTAAATGGAGCCACTTTCCATTGATGGAAAGAAAGGATTGAATTTTTTACTTTAAAGGAGGCCCAAACCCAAGATAAGGACATTTGTACAGTTTTGTGAAAAATCTCCTCCGAGGTGAACTGCAAGCTCTGAAACACAAGGAGATTTTTGGTCAACCAAATCTGCCAACATGTTACGTGAGCCAAGGATCCCCAAGTGAAGCTGTGAAGTTTTTTTTTTTTTAATACTGCCTTCCAAGAGGAGAAGAGAATATTGACATATCTTGGAGCCACCCAACAGGAACCCTACCAAGATAAACATATGACCAAACTAACTAGGACATGTGGCAACCAATCAAGATATGGAAACCATCCTCATAATCAGACTAACATATTGGACAAATGAAGTCCTCAAGGGGTTCAAGGAAATATTTTGATGGGATTGCATCCCAACAAGAAAGCCAATAAAAGGCTGTGATTTTTGGAGGGATGCTTGGAATCCATAGATTTTTTTACCAATGATAAACTGCTCTACAAGTAATGAATAAAGCCTCTTGACAGAAAATCCATTTTTCTCCCATAATCAGTTTAAGGAGTCTTCATTCTGAGTAAGGACCATTCCATGAAGAATTGCAGAGAATATCCCAACCTTGATCCTCCTAACCCCTAGGATCTCTTCTAAGATGTAAATCCCAATTGTGACCATCAAAAGCCTCTGCCACTGTTAAATTTTTTTGATCTGAGATAAGATATATCCTTGGGAAAAGCACTTTGAAAGAAGCATCTCCCCACCAGAATCCTTCCAAAATAAAATTCTTTCTCCATTTCCTAATCTTCACTGCAGTCCTTTTAAGCCAAAGAAGTTTGAGAATCTGGAATGCTTCAGGAGATCCAGGATATGGGACATAAAACAACAACTGCCCACTTCAAGAAAAAGGGAGAGATCCCATTCATTAGAGTCTCAACCAAACTTTGAGCAAATCATCAATTTCCACAAGGAGTTTCTTTCCAAGGCAAACTTCCACCACCATTTAGCTAGAAGAGTTATATTTATAAGAGATAAAAAAAAAATTATGCCTAAGCCACCTTCTTCCTTTGATTTGCATACTATATCCCATTTTAGTTTACAAAGACTCTAGCATTGGATTTGCCATGCCAAAGGAATCTCCTCTGCCAGCTCACCATGATTTTAATCACCCCTTTAGGAGCCTTGATAATTGAGAAGTAGTAAAGAGGCAATGCTCCTAGTGTGGATTTTATTAAGGTTATCCTACCCCCTAGAGATAATAGTTTTGCTTTCCACAAACCAAGAGCACCTTTGAACTTCTGAATGATCGGAGCCCAAGAACTCACTATTCTTAGATTTGCTCCAAGGGGAATCCTAAATAAGTGATAGGAAGGGAGCCTTGAGGACAATGGAGAACTTGTATCACTTCATCTTCCTCCTCTTCAAATAGATTGAGAGGAATAACAACTGATTGCGCATAATTCACAAACAGACCAGAAGCCACTTGGAACATTTTGAGAAATGATTCCCTCCTTCTTAGCTTGAATGAAAAAAATGAAATCATCTGCAAATTGTAGATGTGAAACCAGTAGACAAGAAGCAGAAATTTGGATACCAAGGATGAAGCTATTTGTCACAACCATTTTTATAATTTGATTGAGAGCTTTTGCTACCAGCACAAAGATGAGTGGTGAGAGTGCACAACCTTGTCTTAACCCTTTAAACATTTGGAAGTCTGGACTAGGGGATCCATTGATGAGAATAGACACATGGGCTCTGAAACAAGAGTCAGATTTGTTTAATGTTTCTCGATTGTTTGAGCCTTGAGATAGTTACCAGCTCAACATATGGTGTCAGAATTCCAAGTTCAAGAAAGCATATATCAGGAGGCAGAAAATTGGATCTCTAACGAACAGAACTTGGAGATGGGGTTTCACAGTGCAAGACATAATATAATATACAGTTACAACAAATGAGAGAATCTATTGTACACAACAAAGCCTCAAATGAACATGAGATTCAACAAATGAGAGATTGTATTGACCAAATAAACATTTGCAGTGAACCTAACTTGTATTCCACTTCAATTATGTATAACATATTTTAGGATCCTGCAAAAACAAAAAAAAATTCTGGTTAGCACAATTGTGTTAACCTTCTATATCCTTGAACCCTTCATCTCATAATTAGCAGATAAACATGTGCGAAAGCCGTGTCAAGATCCACAGGGTCCTCATTATCACCCATTTATCCCAAACAAAAATAACATAAAAGGGTGAACTTCGAAGCCCTGTAATGGCTTAAAATGTCACTTTAATTGACATTCTATCACGCCTAAACAGTACAAGGAAAGGCTAATTATGATATGACTGATAAAAACTGCTACAAGTTCAAAATTGAGGAAAAATTAGATGGTTAAGCATAGGCAGAAGATGGATTACCATGGTGGAGCACCATGTTCTATAGATTACTAATACAGAGAACAGTAGCCATTACTAAGCTTGAATGTATTTTCACAACAAATGTGAGGCCAGGATAATATTCTCATTTAAATATGTATGATTTCATTGCCAGGAAGAGTAAAGTATTACTGCCTACCTATGGAGATAGAATATCAGAAAAAAGAAAACCACAAAGCATGCAACGAGTTTACACATTCTCCGGCTAGATTTCTTCTCGAATACCTGCATGTAATCAACTAGTTACTTATCAGTTTCCAACAGAGGCAAAAATGGTTGTTCAAATCTAACTGAAGTACCATTTTGAACCGCTCTATGGTTCCCGACATTATTCCTCTAGATGCATCCATGCCGTTACCCTGTTTTTAGACCAGAGTTCAGATTTTTCACTAAAATTAAGTGTCAGTTCAGTAATCCAATCTACAAACCACACGTACCATTCGATCTAGCAGACTGTTATGACTCTCCACCTCCTTGTGTATATCACCTGTTATCTGTTAACAAGTAATGCATACATGAATTCTCCTATAATGGATATTATTAGATTTCAAAGCCATTAGATATTACACCTATAATTGAAAGTATAATGTTATGAACCCCACTTTTGGATTGTGCTGTATCCCTTGGTAACTCAAATTTTCAGAGTTCCTGTTAAAGAATTCAGTGTCTCCATAATGCCTAACTCTAATACCGCTTTATTATGGATCCCACTTCTGGATCGCGTTGTAGCCCCTTTGATAACTCAAATATTCAGTATTTCTATCCGAGATGGGGACAAACCTCTCCTCCCACGTGCCATCTTTCCGGTTTTAGAGATCGTTAAGAGAGTGCTCAAGACCTCTAGATAACTTGTAGTAATTTTGTTAATCGATGATCTCCTTTATTTCTCTCGTGCTCTTTATAGCTTTTAGAGCTTTCCTAATACATAATACTGATGCAATAGGAAAACAAATAACTAGAATAGAAGATCTAAAAAAACTATATTTCCTATCGGGATTACTCCCCGGTCCCTATCATATGATTATCTTGGCAACCTAAATCATTTAACATTCAAGAACAATACCAGGAGTCATTTTTAAATTACGGGCATATGGTTGCACATGCTTACACAAGCAAATCAGAATTGTATCACACATAAAAGAAATACTAAAATGACTATGTTTATGTAATCTGTATTGAGAACAATATTGAGTAGGAAGGTGAAAGATATTGGTTGGACTTACTCTCTTCAGAAAACTAACTCTATCTTGCAAACTGTCTATAGCTTTGTCATTGTCACTCTCCTTGAGATCATGAGAGTATGACGAGGATGCTCTAAGAGCACCTTCCTCAAGGCCATCATAGCCATCAAAGAGAGCAGATTTGGAAGAACGATTATCCCTGTATTGAAGAAATTGATTCATGTGTATACCAAAACAAAGGTACCTAAAAAATCACAGCATGGGGCAAGATTTAATTCATTAATCTATACAATGTAGAGACCAATATAGAGCTTGCCCAGCATCATATATTTTTCCTTTTCTCTTACATTCCTAACAGTGTTATACATGAACAAATATTCCTAGTTAGGCTAAAGTTAAATAATCTGCCTTGTTGTCTTATGAATCACATAGAACGAGCAGAAAAAATGTTTGGACATAGCATGTTATGAACATTCACTTCATTGGAAAGAAAATAAGGTGCATCAATAATTCAGAAATCTCTGTCATATTTCATGTCTACCATTTCTACATTGATTCACCTATGATTCCATATCCAAAGAGAACCAAGGAACTCTAGAGCTTCAAATTTCAATTTTATTATAATGAGCTTTCTGAAAGTGCAAAATGCATGGTCTTGAGGCAAATTCCTTTGTCCGAGTACAATATATGAACAACTTGTAATCCTATTGTTAGAGTTTAGTTTATTTCCAGTTACAAGTATTTCTTATTTGTATGTTGCTTAGTATTATTGTATTTCTTATTTAGAGTAGAGTTAATCCCTATATAAAGGGATGCTCTCATTGTATTGAAAAACAAGAATTGTCAATAAACCGTTGAATGCAACACCTATAAGCATATTTACCAACGCTTGCTCGTCCAAGTGGTCAAGCACTTGGACTTGGGTCCACCAGACCAGGATTCACGTCCTGGCAACGGTATCTCTGTAGGCATTTCTCTTCAATTTCTATTAGGCCTCTTCAGGCTTCCACCAACTTATGTCGGCTTCTTTGATCTCTACCAACTCTTTGTTAGGTCAAGTGGCAAAAATAGAGCTACCTTCTACACATCATCTTTATTTTAAGTCTTGATACACTTGTATAATTGCAGAGAAAAAAAATACCATAACTGAGGTGTTATGTATGATGGTTTCATGTGAAATATTGAAGGGGCCAAGGTTTGGGGAATTAAAAATATAAATGGACGATAAAGTGCCCTGATATTGATAAAGGCTATTTTCTTGTAGAATTAAACTGAAGGACCTGCATTGAATCAAAGGTTGCAATATAAACAATAATTGCATGGATCATATAGTTGATATATTTGACTAGATTGCAGGAAAGATTAGTCTTCGTAAGCAGTAAATCAGCTAAAAGCTACTTTTTGAAGTTGAAACTTCAACATCTATTTTTTGGAAAATAAATTGGCCATTCAACAATTACTGAATAATATCATAGTTTCATATCAACTTCAAGGCAATGGGCTGGAACCCAAATCTACATCACATTTAATACTTTCTCAATCAAGATAAAGCCTCTACAGTAAAGAAAGGAACTGGAAAAACGGGTTTATGAGATACAGTGTCAATGCCATTAAACAACACCTAATTTATGATATACAGTTTCCAGGGTTATGTTGTTCTTCTATTCTCTTTCTTGGTGCTATCCACACATTGTAACTTTAATACCCTTTCTATTTCAACCAACCAAACCTTAAAGACCTAATCTTGCTCAACCAATCCCACCATGAGAACATGTAGGGTACGCCGTTAATTATGCCCTACATCAGAGACCAGACACCCACAGCCTCATGTAACATCTTCAAGTTTCAAATTTCAAGTGAATATCTTATTACCAACCGAAAGAAGTCTATAAGAAAGAATAAGAGGTGGGCAACTCTATGTTCAGAGTCACTGTTGACCAATAAAATAAACAGAAACAATAGACAAAAAAGGACATAGTAGAGTACAGACAGAAAAATGTAGGACGTGGATAGGAACTGTCAAGTTCAGATGCCTGAGAGTTATGCCAATAAAGCCTCACAAAGACAAGTCTTCTCTTGAACAGTAATACTGAGAAGAAAATGCACACATGACTGCAGGTTAACTATACAACAAAACATTAATACATCAACTTAATACAATTTTTCTACGCTTGGTTATATCTAATTACACCCTATGAAGAATGAAACAGTTCTAAAGGTATGCACATAAGAAACCTTTGAAAGACCAATACGCCGTTAACAATGTCATTCTAAAATAAAGGTTTTGGGGCTGTTTCTTTTATGGATCAAGAGAGGAGTCTTCAATACAAATGTTTTATCAATACAGAACTCAAAGAAGAAACCAAGAAAGAAAGAAAAAACGCTAGCCCAAAGATCGGGGTACTTTAAGCTCAGAGAGCTCATTAACTTCATAGGATAGAATCCATTTTAAGCTAGTCTAACATAAAAACATTGCTCAAACAGAAGTTGCAATAAGCAGTGAGTTATGAGACTGGGGAACGAAGACTTTTGCTGTCAATGTAGTGAGGATAGTTCTGACAGTAATTCAGGTATTGGTAGAGTAGTTTCCTTCAGTATGTATAGAGTTACATGCTAGGCATAATGATGTACAATTAATTGCCAATGAACCAACTGTGTCAATAGCTCCTGAACAATTTTCAAAACATCCAAATATTCAAACACACAAAAATTCGGAGCTTATTTATCATTTTATGTTCTAGGGTTCCTGGCTCTCTAGTTTACAGAATTGTCATAAAAAATTAGTAAATCAACCTAACCTCAATTCCCAATAACCAAAATTTCTTAATAGCACTATTCCAATCATCTGCAAACTGAAGATGAACCTGGATTCCATACCTTTTTTTCTGACACAATACCAATGAATCTACCAAATTGATTGATTAGGACCCAGATCTCCAAAACTGATACAGATTTCTTGAGCAAAACGATGAATTTATTGAACGTAATCAGACAAAAAGGGAATGTGAATCCGATTGAGAAAGTACCTTCTGTAACTCATTGATTTGCAGATCTCAAACTTCTGCGGTAGTGAACTGCCGAATTGCACGATAAAATTGAAAATGCAATTGTACCGAGTGGATGGAGATGGAAATGAGATAGTACCTGAGGAACTGGAGGGCCAGAGGTTTGAAATTAGAGTAGGGTTTTTTTTTTTTTTTTTTTTTTTTTTTTGAAATAGGGATAAAATTTCAG
>JAYMTN010003077.1:0-10301 GCA_036897425.1 Erodium trifolium
GAGGAGTGTAGGTCTCTTATTATATCACTCGAGGATGTTAATCTCGAGTTTATCCCTAGAACTGCAAACGGTGCTGCCTATTGGTTAGCCAGGGAAGCCCGTTCTATACATATTCTAACGTGGTCTGGTACACAAATACCGGATGCACTGCATTGTATTTTGAGACATCTCAAGTAATACCACGTGTTCCTCTTTTTATAAAAAAGAAAAAGAAAAAAATAACTCACAAATCAAACATTGATTTTCAGATTTCTGTTCTCTTTCTTATTTACAGTTCCATTTTACAAAAAACCGCACAAATATGTTTCCTCTGATGTAGTTTTCTGTAATATAATGAGATTGTCTTTCCTCTTTAGGGTTCCATTTCATCGGTTCTTGTAATCGCACACATTTTTACCCGGAAAAGATAAATCCCAGAAAAGTTTCAGACGCAGAGAGAGGGGAAGAGAAGATGAGCCCATTGCCGGAGGAAGCAGATGAAAACGAAACCTTGGTGGAAGCGGCGCTACGAGTGCTTAACACCGCCGACCCGTTCGAGAAGGCCCGACTCGGCGACTTGGTTGCTTCCAAATGGCTTCAAGGGACCATCAATCGGGCCTTCGACGCTTCCATGGACCTCAACCCATCAGATCGACCCGCCAGGCTCTCCACTGTAACGCAACCCATGACATTGCTCTGCTTCTCCGCCCAAAACAATGATGACAGAGCCCTAATTGCTGTTTCAGTTTTGGAAGTGTTAGATGAAATGTCTGAGTCACAACGAATGAAATGTGCAGGTGAAGTTGGTGGCACCAGGTCTAATGCCGAAGCTGGGCAAAGCAGGAAGCTTGCAGAGCAGGCAGGCTATAGTGCACAGTTTGGTTCACACCGAGAGTTGGGCTATTGATTTGTCTTGGGTAAGCTATAATTTGTCTTAATTTTGAACTCATTGTTTGATTACTTAAATCACAATATGAGTTTTGGTTCTTCAGCTCGAAATGATAAAGCTATGGTCTTGGAGACTTGAACTGAGTTCTTTCTGTCCTCTTGTGTATACAGCTCAACTTAATTGAATGTGAAAGCTAAATTTTGGCTATATGCATCAGCCATGTAAATCCTAAATTGTAGGTGGGAGGCCCTGCTGCCTTTTTAACTTCTTAACTAATAACTAGTCTAACACCAAATGGGTTTCAGGTATTTTCAGGTTTCTTGCATTGCCACTGATCCATTTGAACATTTTCATTCTGTTTTGTAATATTGCGCAGGACATAATTGCTCGTTTTGGTAAGCAAGAGGCAATGCCGAGAGAGTTCTTCACGGATTTCGTGAAGGTGGCTCAAGATGAAGGTCGGCACTTCACTCTGTTGGCTGCCCGGCTTGAGGAACTGGGCTCATTCTATGGAGCATTACCAGCTCATGATGGCCTTTGGGATTCAGCCATTGCTACTTCGAAAGACTTGTTGGCACGTCTCGCAATAGAGCATTGTGTTCACGAGGTGTGTGTCTTGTCTTCTTCTTTGCTCCATTATTAAGTAAAAGAATAAAGGGATAATTGCAAAATAGTACCCTTAGGTATTCATTTTTTGCAATGTGTATCCCCTTATCTGATAATCGTAAGTAAATAAAGTACCTTGAACTTGTCTTTATGTTGCAATTTAAAAAGAATAAAAATGATGATTTGTACTAAGAGTAAGAAATTGAAGGATATACAAATTTGGATTTTTTGTTCTTTAATTATTATTTTTAAAATTTAAATTTCCAAGTAGTAAAATCAGCATTTTGAAACAAATTTATACAAAGTGCAACAAAAAGACAAGTTCTGAGCACTTTTTAGCAATAAGCAACGAGAGGGCTACATATTGCAAAAAGTGAATACCTCAAGGCTCAAGGTAAGTTTTTCCAACTATCCTAAGAATAAATCATCCCGCGATTTCCTTTTTTTTATTGGAAATTCCTAGCCTTATACCTAACCTACTTTCTAACCTAATTTTGTACGTACCAACCCACTAGGGTAGCTTGGCTGGTCTTGATGAGCATTGCTAACAACAAAGTTGTTATGGGTCCACTGCTTGGAGGCAGGGATGGGGATTAGGGTAGACAAAAAGAATTGCATGGACCAAGATTCCACAGTTTTCCTTTAGTAGCACTTAACAACTCAAAACCATGGAAATGTTGCTTTACATTCCAGGAACCATCAATTGGATCTAGGATTTAATGCAAATATGATGCTTATGCCAAAATGTTGACGTAGTACATTCACACACACTTGTCAAGTTCGAATGCTGATGATTAATACAAAGTGTGAATCCAGGTGATCATTTTAAACTGTGTTATTGGATCCATGAATGTTTGAGTAGAGTACTTGGGGTTGCTGTTGTAAAATTTGGTTCGTATCAGTTTTTGGCACTCCCAATGTTTTGGTGAATTGATGATAAGTAGGGCATGTTCAACTTGTGGGATGCCATGCTTGTGGAGTGGATGTGGGCACAAGTTTGGCCAGGCCACTATCCCCATTTTATTTGATTAAGGGTACTTTTTCTTTAATTTGCTTTCTTGGTATGTGTAAAATAATAATTATTTGTGATATTCACCCTTGGTGAATGTTACTAATAACTTTAGCACAAAAGCCATGTCCTTATTAGAAATGATCCTCTGGCGTGTTGGTGGTCGCTCGTCTCTCCGCTGCGAGAGATTAGGGACACTAATAAGACATTGGTTTCTGCAAGTTCTGGTTGGGTTAGGGTGTTATCCGTGTAACATTTGGGCTCAATGGTTGGAAAATCTGGGTTCTAGACCTATCTTTTTGTTGTGTGCTTCATGGTTCTAAAATCCGGGTTTTAGACCTATTTTTTATTTTTACTTGTGAAGGGTTGTCGAGGTTCCTTCGATAGGAATGCTCTTTGTTTGTACTGCTTTGATTCTTTTAGGATCTGTTGTCTGTTGTTTGAGGTGCCAATCTTGGCATGCTCTGGTATTGCCATTTGAGGAGCAACGCTCCTTGCCCTTTGTCTTCAGTTCGAGGACTTGGACCTCTATTTATATATAGAGACCCCCTTTGCCGGTAAAAAAAAAAACTTGTTTTTTCTATTTGGGATGACTAGCCAAGTTTCTTGATTTGATGATGTTGGAACAAGGATGGATTAATTTTACTTGCATGAATTGACCTACTTTACCCGTCTCAAAGTAAGTGTCCACCTTGATTATTGACAATGACAAAATAAGGATCAGTGTGGTTAGTGCTCCATTTTTATTTCTTGTGGATGTTGTGATATTTACTTATATAAGCATGTTATTGGTAATCCATGCATAATTGGCTTTCTAAAATAGAAAGTGAACACTTATTTTTGGAATGGATAGAATATTCCATTGTGAAAATGATGCAATGGAAGTCATTGAACAGGCCAGGGGACTGGATGTGCTGCCCACAACCATCTCTCGGTTCCAGAATGCAGGTGATAACAAGACAGCAGATCTGCTGCAGAGTGTAGTTTACCCCGAAGAGATCACCCACTGTGCTGCCGGAGTAAGATGGTTCAGGTACCTCATCTTAAGGTCTAAGGGTCAGGCTTCAAGTGAGGACAGCTTGGAGAAGAACGAAGACATCATTCAAAAGTTTCATGCAATTGTGAGGACACACTTCAGAGGGCCCCTGAAACCGCCTTTCAACGAGGAAGCAAGAAAAGCTGCTGGGTTTGGCCCCGAGTGGTACCAACCTCTTGCTGTCAAAGATGCTATCGCAAATCCAGAGTGAATCTGTATTCTGCTCACCATGAATTAGTTAATACTGTCGCCATTGAGTATCTACTTGCATTGTGCTTACCAAACTCATTCTTATCCAAGTTCGGGATATTTTTTTTTCTGATTTCATCTTTATTATTGCCAAGGCTTGGTAAACTTTGCTCGATTAAATTGGTTTAAAACTATAATAGAACAACGAGCTGAAAATTGGGGCTAAAGAGAAACATTGTCATTTGAATTTTGTTATTATAACTAAATTGGGAAGAAATAGTATCTGGGACGTTAGAAGCAAAAGCAGCAGAAAGCATTAGCCAGCAATGGTAGCCTTTATTCATGCTCAAGGGCAAAATTTATTGATAAAATGATACATCTCCATGGCGGCAGTTAATTATTATCGGAACCCAACCCAACAATGACATGTTTCTTCTGCACTGGATTCACTAGAAAGGGATTGAACCTTGAGACAGTCCTCAAAAGAATTACGCACACGAGCCTGAAAGCGTTTGAATTGAAGCCTAAAATCAATCAGAAACCTTAATGGTGTCGGTATAAGAATAACGCCGTCCCTTTAGGAACCATGTCGAAACAATGAATGGAAACCCGGTGATGAATGGCCTGCCTTGAAGCAAAACCATGTCACAACGAATAGAAAGAAACTTAAGATCCAGAGGGGTGCACCACCATGGATATCTTATCCACAAATTTGTGAGTGCTATTACAGCATGAGCTTCCGAATATCACTGAAATTGGAACGTAATGCTGATAAAAATGCACCTGCAAATAAAAAAAAGCATACCATCAGGTGAAAGTTCTAAATGGCCATTGAAACTAGATGTGAGAAAATATGAACATTATTCATTATGGTTGAATTCGCTTTCAGATGTGATACTACGACGAACTCCCACTTTTTCACCACAAATATCATTCTACCCAGCTCAACCCTTCATCATTCCGCAATAAGTGTCCTACTTCCCTAATTTGGACTTTCCAAAGTGTTCACTATGGGCAGTATACTTGTATGAATTACTTATTACTACAAAAGTGTTGTACCAAGTGAGAATGTGGGGCCATATTGAGAAAGAAGAGCAGTAACTCCACAAATTCTTAATCTTTACATTATGGAAGTGGTGGACTATAGGTTTGCATGGAATATATTTTTAAATAAATCAAATCCAACATTGGCACTAGAGGTTGAATATTAAAACAAAAAGAAAGAATGAAGCATTACATACCTCCAACTTTGCCATCAAAAACACGATGATCAGCAGATAATGTTAGGTTCATTTTAGAAACAACTGCAGCCCTCTCGACGCCTGTGAGAAAAGAGGATGGTATACCATGTTATTGCTCACTAAATAGTACCACCTATGATCCTTGCAGAGTACATCATTATGCATTAATGTCTTACCATCGCTTCCAATTACTGGTTCAACAACTTTGTTGCCTCTTCCTATGGCAAGTATACCGGACTGCAGTAGGAAACGAGAGGTTAAAACTGTTTTTTTTTTATCAGAGAGAGGTTAAAACTGTTGAAGCATCAACATTATTGTGTCTTAGGGCCTCAATTGTTCTCCAATCTCCATTTGGGAAATGTAAGGGAATGCAATGATGAATATAACACTCTAGAGGGTAATTCCGGGATTGCATGTAAAGCTATTTCTGGGATTGCCAAGAACTTTTCTCCAAGTTCCAACATCAAATTGTTCAATCGTAAGCAACTTGTTTTCTTTTTGCTTTTTACTGAGAACTATAAGCAACTAAATTGAAACAGACATATTCATTAGGTGTTCGCCATACTAGATTTTAAGACCTGACCCAACAGAGACTTGGTTTGGGTAGAAAAGTTGCAGAGAAAAAAAAGAGAACTGAACCTGTGGAGGATTTATGATTGCACAAAAAGTATCCACTGGAAACATGCCTAGGTTTGAAATGCTGCATAACGATTAAGAACTCATCAAACTGATGTAACAAAAGAAATGCTAGATATTATCTATAAATGTAGACTATAAGATATCCTCACCTGAAAGTTCCTCCTTGAAATTCATTAGGCTTAAGCTTTCCGTCCCTGGCCTTTTGTGCTAATTCCTTGACCTGAAGCACGAAACCCATCAATTTAGAAAAAGACATTCCTTTTTCTTGTTAAAGCTTACATTGACAGATGATAATTGTAAACAAATATAGCCTTTCCCCAGATTAAAGGGATAAAATATTGATTTAGAGGCTCAAATCCGAGTCAGTTAGAGAAAATGCGACAGAAAATGAAATAAAATTGAATACGAATTGAACTTCTTCTACAATACCTCTGAGGATATTGATGATATGGACTTTTGATCAGCATTCCTCACAATTGGGGTCATCAAGCCCTGTATCACACACAAATATAGAAGAAGAAAAATCAAATCAAATAATGAAACCACATGTTATAAGAAACTTCTGAACAGTTATCAGCTTCATACCTTCTCAGTAGCAACTGCAATTGATATGTCAACTGAATCCGATAAAATGATTTCTCCCTTCTCACCATCCCAATAACCTGTGATGTCGTTAATTAACAAAATTCAGTACAAAGTTCAAATAACCCAAAAACTCCCTAGATAGATAGCAAAGTAAAAGGATAGAAAACATTGATATAGTGGGAAACAAGGTTCCAGGTAGCAGTACACAAATATCACTAATATTTCATTCCTAATTGCCAGGTACAGCTTAAGCAATAGATGCACACCAGATGCTTTTAATGACTTCATCAATTTGACATATTATAATATACCCATTAAGACACATGCACAAAAGGATAACAAGAATTGACGTGATTCAACTTAAATACTACAAAAGTTACGAATGTATATGTTTATAAGCGATAGGCAAAGAAAATGTTTCGGATAAGAGTTCACAACTAATTAACCGGACAAAAACCTATAATACATCTCTCTGGCTTCTGATAGGAAAGACAATCAGAAAAGCTGAAATGCCAGACTCGGTTATTGAAATATATATATACTACTAATTCATTTTTGGTTTTCAATATTGACAAGCATGAACCATTATATTCCAGGTCATATGCGCATTCATAGACAATCCATATTTTTCTTCTGTAGGTAATTAGAAATAAGTATACGATGACGTGTATTACCATTTGCTTCTGGTACATTTCTCAGAGCAACAGCAACAGCTTTAATGACAATGTCATTCACTGAAACTTTAACACCATGCAGCTCTGAAAGTAGAGGGAAACATGGAAGGAAAAAGGATAAGCAACATCACAAGTGTGTCCAAAGAAACTAAGTAACATCCAAACATTGAGATTCTTTACCCATAAGTTCTTTTCTGAATGAAAGAAGAGGATCCAGCATAACGTCTGAGAAGCAACCAACAACAATTTCAGACAATAAAGTCATTAACAGTAAAAAATGCAGAACAGTTCATTAATTCAAGGAACCTGAAGATAGATATAAGTGTGGTGTGTTTTGTTTAGACTCCAATAATCGCTTTGCTATCACCTGCAAAAGTAATAGTAGTTCTAATGACACTTAGTAGTGCCTACCAACTGCAACTTGAGCAAATCTACAAATTATATATCAAGGATGAATTAATGCTATTCTAATAGGCTCATTGATAACATTACAACACAAGATATTTAGTATGACAATAAACATGTGATACTTAACTAAGTAGGTCAAAAGTTTCTCTCACATTTCGTAATTTCAGATTCCTTAAACACAGATAATAAGGTGTGTCAAGCCAGAAGACAAGTGACAAAGAAAATAGTATAGTAACTGTTCTAAAGACCTACCTTGCGAATTTGACTATTGGGAAGATCTTCATATGAATCTGACTCCTTTAAGTGAGACTTTGGATCTGGAGATGCTACGGAAGAAGTTTGCACATGGACTTTGGGTGCTGAAGTTTTCTTTTCTTTTGAAAATCCTTTACCTGACTTTATAGCGGCTAAAACATCTCCCTTCAGTAGAGTGCCATGAGAACCTGATGCTTCCAATTCAGAAACATCTAATCCATGTTCACTAATGAGCAATTTTGCAGATGGACTGATTCTCCTTATGCTGGTTGTAGGTGCTTTAACTACATCTCTAGTCTCGTGATGGATTGGCACCTCCTGTTTTACCTCTGAACTACCAGTACCAAAATTGTTCCTTACACTATCAATGTCATCTCGGTCCTCAACCTATCAAAAGATGTAAAATATTTTTAACAGTAACTAAGGTGTATAAAAGAAATCTAAGGGACTAAAGCTGGGTGTGGGTATTTTCTTTAGCCGAAAAAATCAAAATAAATATATGAACAAAGTGGTTAAGCTGCACTTATTTAACTAGAAAATAACAATACTTTAAACCACAGGCCTCTAAGTGCACCCATCAAATTGATGGTATCTGTTTTGATCTAATGATCAATGATTGTCAGAAGACAGTGAAAACTAAGCTATAGTCATTTAAGAAAATGTAAAATTTAACATTACTACTGTTGAGGTGAAAACATATTAACTTGATTGATTAACTTACAATAGATTGATCCCTTTATATAGGAGGAGAAACCTACACAAACTAAGATAAGGAAACCAACTAGGTATAGGATATAGGAAATTGCCTAAAATTATTCTAATTCTAACACTCCCCCTCAAGCTGGAGCATACAAATCATATGCGCCAAACTTGATAAAAATATAACTTATGTGGGGTCCTCACTGAGAGTTCATGAAAATATCTGCCAGTTGGTCACTAGAACCAATAACGAAATTGGCCATGATGCAGCCTGAAATAGTTCTCTCTAATAAAGTAAAACATGGTCACAATAATCATGCAGAAAAGTCTTGCAAGGTTGGGTTAGTATCACTGGCTAAAATTTGATCACGAACCGAAGACAATTCAGGATTCATGGCAGTAAGGCCCAACACAATGAATAATCTATCTTAGTGCATGTGTTTAAGTGTGGAGTCAGGCGAACTTCTGTGCTGGAAGTAACTAACATTAATGCATTGAACTCTTCCTTTTAAGGGCTCCAATCGGCCAATCATGTCAAGTTCAGATTGTTTCAGCTAGACCATGTTCAAGATCACAGCATAAAATTGTTGATTATCATTACTGTAAAGTGCCTTCGCCTGACTCCAGACTTAAACACGTGTACGAAAGGCTTTATAAATGTCATATAATTTTGGATCAATTGATTGCCACAAAATAGTAACTAATAGTACACCATATTTCCTCCTTTGAGCTAGGTCAGAATCTTTAGTAGCCTCAATTGATTTGATGAGTTGATCTTTGAGCCCTTGGCCCATAAACCTTAATTCAACTAAAGTGGTTTTGGGATCCAACATACTAACTGCCGATCAGATCAGAAAAAGGGAAAAGGTTGAAACTGATTCTGCTCCGGCGGCGCGTGGTGCAGATTCCGGCTGTTGGCGTCTGTTTCCAATGCCACCAGCGATGAGAGTTGAAAGCACGTGGAAAAGGGCAGATCAGAAACGAAGTCCGGCGCATCTGAGAACAGTTGCTGGCGAGTGAGGACGGCACTGCGACGGAAGAGACAGTTGTCTCGGTGCAGTTTGTTCATCGCGGCACAAAAGGTTTCGCAAGGGGATAACAAGAATGCCGGAAAAGAACTGTTCCGGCAGAAAAATAGAAAGATATCAATCCCTAAGGCTCTGATACCACATGTTGAGATGAAAAATTGATTGATTAACTTACAATAGATGATCCCTTTATATAGGAGAGTAACCTATACGAATTAGTAAACCAACTAGGTAAAGGAAATAGGAAATTGCCTAAACGTATTCTAATTCTAACAACTACCAGCTTAATTGTCCAAATGGTCAACTGCTTTTGACCTTGTGACATGGTGGTCAGGGGTTAAAGTCACAAAGGCCATATAAATCTTAATCCTCAAATAAATAAAAACATTTACCGTTACTGCAATTGGTTGTCCCACAGCTACATCCTTTGAACCGTTGGGTGCTAGTATCTTAGCCAAATACCTGCAGCCAACATTCAACCAGGAAGAAACTCTATGAGCAAGCTGATCATATTGGAACTAAAGTAACGACAACAAAACAACTGGCCATAAATTACACCATATAAACCAAAAAGGTCATGCAAAGAATGTACAGAAAGACTAATGCTTCAAACTGTCAAAGACATCAAAACATATTCTAAAATTTTGCCTACAAAAAAAGACACATTTCTAAGAAAGTTATAATAGATTTCTAACACTCATGAACATACTGATGCAATTCGTTGGAATTCAGTCTAGCAGAAAGTAATATGATACCCCACTTCAAGAATATCAACAGAAAGAAAGAATGATATACCCCTCTTCAAGACTCTCATGTTCAAGGGTGGCTTTATCTGTCTCTATCTCACATATTATGTCACCCACTTCTATCTGTAAAAGATAATCAATGATCATAAAGTAATGATGCAATTCACTGGAGTGCACTTTTTAGATGTATATAGTAAAAAAGACACCCTTGAACAAAAAAATAATGAACCTTGTCTCCTTCCTTTTTTATCCATTTAGCAATATTTCCCTTCTCCTGTACAGGAATACAAAAAGAAAAACTTTAGCTTCTGTGTAAGA
>JAYMTN010003078.1:0-10301 GCA_036897425.1 Erodium trifolium
CGAGATCGTCGGTGGCGTAGCCACGACGGTGGCAAGAAGGAGCACCATAGCAGCTAGGGCTAGGGCGAGCGTCTCAAGAGCGAGAGAGAATTCTCATGGTCAATGATTTAATTTAACGAAAATTGAACTTAATTAATTCAATTATAAACTTTTTATTTAATTATGAAAATTCATAAGATTATTTACATTAGTTTTTATGATACCCTAAATAGAAAAAAGAATATCAAGAAGCTCAAGTCAGAAATTGGACAAAGTATTAGGCATACTCTCCGTTCTTAACCCTAGTTGCTGTAGTCGTTTCCATGAAACTGTCACCGTGTAAGCCTGCAATCACCATGAGATTGCTCTTGAATCCCCTTTTTCTCTACTCTTGGTACTGCTCTCCTCTGCGCATCTACAATCCACATTGATGTATCGGAAGGATGGTGCATCGACGAAGATCCGCGACTCCCTGTTGCGGTGGTGCTCGTCCTCTCCGTGTTAGCCTCCCACGTCTCGAGCGGGGAAATGGTCAGGCGAGGACTGCTATGCAGCCTCGCCAAGTCCAATGAGTAAGTAGGGTTGCAGGGATTTTTACTGGAAGGGATCTCTGAATCATACCTATCCTCCCCTACCGACTATAGAGTTCAAGTTCAGTCGCACTCCTCACGGCGAAAAGAGGCCTCATGTGATCAAGTAGCGTTTAGGCACCACTTTGAGCGGTTCTCTTCAGTTTGTTAGTTTTAATTTTATTGCATTGTCATGTTTCTTCAAAATCGTCGATAGTTACGATCAATATGTCTCAGAGTTATATGAACGGGGACTTTCTAGGGCCCTGCTCGTTGTAACGACTCTTCTTTACTATTATTAATCAATTCCGCAACTTTCGTTCAAAAATAAAGAAGCCTAAGTCAGTTAATTTATTGACAAAATAATGTTTTGTTGTGTACACTTTTGAATCATAATAAAAAAAATATCAAATTGGGTTTTCAATGTCCATAAGTTAAACACTTAGTTTATAGTCTGATTCAGTAACTACACCAAGCTACTAACATCCTCTGCTACATAAAGTGTTTACAGTGCAAATAAAAATTTGTTTAACTCAACAGCTTGACTCAAACAATACGTATTAATTTAAAAGAATTTCATTTCATACTTTTAATAAAACGTAAATGCCATTTTATTGAAACGAAATACATTACAATTTTACATGGACGATTATAATTTTATTAAAACTAAATTAACCCGACGTAGAGACGCCACTTTGTTTGATCTTTGACGAGATCTCACCAATGGAATTTATTGAATGAAATATGATACGTCATGTGGTACTCGGTCAAGGTTGCATCTAATATTTCTCGATTGGTCGTGTCGGAAAGACGTTGTTAGAGACGGCGTCGGTGTATACCCGATTGAAGTTGTGTTTCATTGGCTTGACTTTCTTCGTAGTCATCATTGAGTAATGCAGAATAATCCATCGGGAAATTTTTTTGGGAGAAATGTGGGAGTAGAAGAGTTTGGAGAAGTGAAAAAGATGTGGGGAAAAATATAGGGAGAGTTGTTGTATTTGTAGGGGTGAAATTTTGAAAATTGAGGGTTAGGAGAAAAGTAGTTGTTGGTGCCACGTGGAAGTAGTGAACTGGGGGAGCGGCGTTACCGTTGGCGTCATGTGGTTGTGAGGTTTCGTTGCGCAACCCTCCTCTCAACAACTTGACGCAACGGGAGTAGACAAGTTGTTGCGTTGTCTCCCCTTCTGCTGCGCCGGGTCATTTTTGCCCCACTGTACATGCTCAACAGCTTGACGCAGCGGGAGTAGACAAATTGATAAATTGAGAAGAAATTAGTATTTTTTTTTAAAGAGATTGAAGTTTGAATCCAGGTTCTTGAGATACCAAGCTCCGATATTATATTAGAGGGTCAACTCAAAAAAAGCTAAAGCTGATAGTTGAAGTATACTCTAACAGTGACCACTATCACCGTTGTATCCAATCTAGATATTGATCTTCCAAGAGAATAATATGTTTGATATAAGGGCGAACATCCAATCTTCTTTGTACTCAAGCGATTTTAATGGAATAATTTCACAGATATTAATAAAAAATTAAAGATTATGAAGAAGTATACCAATGTATATTAAGCATATTACGTTATTGATTTGGTTGTCTTTTTTAATTTTATATTTCATTCTAACTCTTATTGGATCTTATATGTCATTTTATGAGATACATCAAAAATATACTCGAAGACAGTGGATATATATTACAGGTAATTTAATTATACAAATATGCATATATATTACACATAATTCAAGTATGCAAATAGATGTGGCTCTTGCCCGTTTCTGGGGGAGTTCCTTCAATGGGAGTGATAACTTAATAATTTGGCAGTCACGATCAGTCATGTCTCGGCCGAAGGAGGTAGGGGGTTGGGATTTAGAAACCTGCTAGATTTCAATACCGCCCTCTTAGGGAAGTAATTGTAGAAGATTTCTACAAAGGGAACCAGTCTGGTCACTCGTGTCTTGAAAGTCAGGCACTTCCTTAATTCTTCCGCATTAAAGGCTAAGCCACCAGAGTTTTATCTAGCAGAATATTCTGTTTGCGTAAAACCTAGTCAAAAAAGGGGCCAGACGGTCTCTCGGGTCGGGAACAATAACCTCTGTCCTCCTTCATCCTTGACTAACAGGAATAGATCCCTGGATCGCCTCGACCGATGATTGTCTCGAACATAGGCACGTGGCAGGACTCATAACATCATGCACAAGATAGTGGAATGAAGAGGTAATATGCGATCTCTTCAATAAACGTGACAATACAACTATCTTATCGGTCCCTATTAGTGTCTCGCCCTCCTTGAACTCAGGGTATTGGGCGGGAGAATATTTAGGCCATTATTCGGTCCGATCGACGTACAATTTACTCAGTCACGCCCACCCTATACCAAGGTCCACTTCGGACATTTGGAATAAGATCTTGACACTTGATGTGCTTCCAAAGATACACACATTCCTCTGGCGTACGTGTGCAAGCTGCCTCCAAGTTACAACCCGTAAAGTGAAGATGTTGGACTCCTGCCCATTATGTTAAGTTGGAATAGAGTCGGAGGCTCATCTTCTTCATCACCATGTCTACTATGACTATCAAACATTCGCCCTTCCTTCTCAGTGCTGATTGGCAGGATGCAAGATCACGTCGTCGAAAGATTTAGGCCCGGCCTGACCCGGTAGCACAGAAGGCAACTACTCATTAGTCTCTACCCCCTTAGGACGCTCTGACCATTAATACGGATGAGGCCATCTTCGCCTCCTCTGACCAGATAGGAACAAGTTGGATATGCAGGGATGACAACAACTAATTACTAAGGGCACACTCCACATCGACTCTTGGTCTCTAGAATCCGGTTCTAATTGAGGCTTATGTCATAAGAGACGCACTGTAATGCCTCGAGTAGGAACCATGTCAAAAATCCAAGCTCATAATTTATTATAAGATAACAGTGAACATAATCAACAAACGGGAAAGATCCTCTTCCCCTTAGATTAGTCGCTTGCTATGTTACCAAACCTCGAGGTCGTGCAAAGTTGGGACATGTAATCGTCCTCTAATATTAAAGGATCAATTTGTTATATTCGGTGGGACTAGTCTGAAAAATGTGGAGATGTCAATAAATATCGAGTAAATAAATGTGGGTGGAAACTATCTTATAGGGTGAAAAAAACTTGTAAAATAAAATAAAAAGCGAGCAAAAGAGGGCCCATATGATATAAATGTGATGGATTAGGTAGGGACAAAGGTGAGGGTCCACTGCGTAATTCTCGCATGTAATCATGTGCCCTCTTCTCTATGCTATATCCCAGCGCACGTTAGAATCACCCCTCTCATTAAAAATACCACGCTTTATTCATTATTATCTCACGATATGGTATGATCCTCCATACAAATGCGTCAGGAGCAGTTGGGTTAGGGTTGACAGCTGTAACCCGTAACCAATATTAGTGGGTTTTTTTTCTTGCAAAAGTTTCTATAATAATTTAATTTGTCTACATAATTAAAATGTTTAAACTAAAATAATTAGTTCTCAAATAAACACTCCTTTTCTTCTTGGGTGGAAGAGTTCGAAATTTTTACTATCATACATTACTTTTTCAATTTCATATGATTACAAATAAATATAAAAATTACTAAGGAGAAAAAAAACATGAAGATGGTTATGATGGCATAGACAGAATATTTTAGAAATGTTTCATTTGACATGCATGCTATATATTTTTAACCAGTTAATACTAATAACCCACATCTCTCACAATCTAACGACATTCTTAAGACATAAACTTGAAAACTATATTTCAATCCCATCAACAAAATTATTGAAAGGCTTAGTATAATTTTAGGAGTGCAAGACTTTAGAGGTCAAGAGTCTAGTATCAAATTACCACTAAAACAAAAGAAGAACATTTTTGTAATAAGATGGAAATGAAGGGGTAAAAGAGACCAAAAACCAAGTGGTTGACCCTTAATTATTTAAAAGTACATATTTATGATTTAGATATCATCCAAGGAACAAATCAAGGTAGCAAACCAGTTTGAAGTATTTGATGTTGTGTAGTTGGGTGAGCAAAAGTCAAGTTTGAGAAAGAAGACCCAAATGTTGAAGCTACCAAAAGAAGCCACAGTTGTAGTCCATGAACATTAAGAACACCAACATGTGCCAAAGAAGAAACCAAAAGAGATTCAATTCAACAACCACCCTTTTTTTACAACATGATTTCACACATTGCAAGTTGCAATATATGAAATATGAATGCCAAATCATTTTTTATGATTTAACAACAATACTCCAGTGTGAAATTTATTTTCATTTGATTTGATTAATGCTGTTTCTCTTTCATATTTGGTCTGTTTTTGCATGTATGAAGAAATGGAGCTTGTTTAAGCATCAAGGATCCTCACACTTGCAATGCTTTCAAGCAAGACATTAAAAGTTGGAGGAGTGTTTTTTAAGGAACTGCAAGGTACAATAATACATTATGACCCATCAATTTTCCCTTTTCCCCTTCTTTAACAAAGTGGAATAGTCAAATAAGCTAAAGCAAATTATCCTATTTGAGATTAAGCCTATCATAAAAAAACAATACATGGATGTAATGGTTTGTTGTCGGTTTTAGCCAATATCGCTGTTGAATAATAGTATTATTGCTTTTATCGTAAAATTTGATTAGATACGTAAAACTCGATTTAAGAAATTTTAAAAATAAATGTCACTCCTATGCATGTTTGGAGGAAATGGGTTGGGTTGGGTTGTCTTTGTTCTTCCTTCCTAGAAACCTCCTCTCTTTCATTTTTGCTTCTTTTCTTTCATGTGCTCCCCAATTGCTAAGGAGGCCCCATGTTTTTCTACCTTTATTCTTTGCTAGTTTTCATCAATAAAATACCCTCCATCCTCTCAATACCCAACTCATCATTCCTTCCATAATCATAGATTCTCATTTTGTCCAGTATGATAAGTTATATATATTTTTGATATTTGAAATTACGATAATATTGAGATATTTATATGTTTCAACGATCCTTATTTTGTCTGAATTAAATATGAGGTCTGTTAGTTAAGAAACAAAAGAATCTTGAAATAGAAGCTCATTTCTACTCGTGTTCGTTAGATGAGAGGGCGCAACCAAATTGAATGAAACTTGAAAGGGTTAGATAAGATGTCCACTTCATCAACTAAACAAAGCACTACATGACCACCAATGTCACAACAAAAATTTCTAACTCTTACCTCAACCTAACGTTCAAAAGAATGTTTTGTTTATTCGTGAAGATGAGGATGAGGAGCCTCTTGGTTTTTTATTTGAATTCAAATTAGTACTACATTAGATTTTTATACGATTTAATGTTTTTCTCGGTCACTTAATTAGCTTTTGGTTTTACTTGATTAAACTAACCGGACAAATCAACAAGGTTTTGTCATGTTCTTGAAACCACACCTATGAACACACGAAGCTGCTTGATTAGACATAGGATTAAACAAAACCCATTTCAATGATAGTTCCTGCTCAAATAATTGAATCGACAGCCAACCAAACATGTCGGAAAGTTATGTTTGGATGACGGAAAATGGAAGAAAATAAGAGAACAAAAATACACATAACTTTCATACGCATATAAATTTTTTGTATAAGATTTGTCAAACAAAAGATACATGAATAACATAGTTATTATCATATTAAAGGTATCGATATTTAGACATTCATGACATCATATAAGAATGATGGTTGAACTCGATATGGTACTAGTAATGTGGCATGCAATACCCCTTAATTGCTTACAAAAACCGTTGAGTCTGTATAGAATGAGGTGGTCACACTCACACCACAATGCCTTCAATTGGGGTTTGGTACGCGATATCGGCATAGAGATGCCTAAGTTATATTAGGCACTTCTCTGGTCTATACCGTTTTGTCGTTTTCAATCGCAAAGGCCCATTTATATGTTTTGGGCTGAAAACAGGCCCAATTATCATTCTTCTTCTGTGGGCCGAGATATAGGCCCACTCGTTGGTATTGCCATATTAAGAGATCTGTACTCTTCATGCTCGATATAAAGTCATCATCAATATTGAAGGTCTCAAAAACAGAACAAAATTTAGGAAAATTACAAAACTCCTCCTGTTCTATATCAAATTCGTAAGGTGAAAAAAAGAAGATAGTAAGAGGTGTGTTAGGTTTCTCTCTAGTGCTCGCCTCTTTTATCCTACACTTTAGAGTTTAGGGTTTGTAGCTTACCAACTATGGTGGTGGTGACGTTTTCAACCCATGGTTCGGTAACGGCGAGCGGCGACATGGAGCCTGAGATGATTGGGGGTCTTTCCCGGTACCCTCTCCACCAGCCCCACGCGCCATCGGCGCCCCTTCTCGAATCTGTCACTAGTCAAAAACGGCGGCTAGAGTTGACCACTTCCGCGTGCAACAACAGCTTCTGGAGCATCATAGTCTCTCGCCGCCGCAAAAGTGAATGGTTCCTGCCCTAGCCGCCATAGCTTGAGAGAGGCTGCGGCTAGGGCTTCTGAATCTGATGGAACTTAATGAAATATAGCCCGTATTATTCAGAAAAAAGATATAGAGTATTTTTTGCTACCAGTATTCAATGGATGAATAATAGTATTTATTAATTTTTTTATTTACCGTATTGACATGATAAAACTTAGAATATTTTAAAATATGGAATGTCAACATCACAACTGATAATAAATATAGATATATTATTTTTATGTGATATTCATATATTTTTAATTTATTTTGTGTTACATATTATTAAGAAAAAAATATTAATGTCCCATCACACTAAAAAACAAGCTACACCACTAATCCAATGTATAAGGGTACGAGAAGTTATAAGAATATGTTTATATCTATCTTTTTCTTAGAGTACATGTAGTGTATCATGGTAGCATTGCCCCCAACAACGAGGCCTTGTCGTAGGAAGCGCTGCAGAACGTTACCGTAGTGACGCTCGTCGCAAGATCTTGCAAAGACATGCAGCAACGAGGTAGCGCCTTGTTGGCCCCAACGGCTAGTCGCTGACCCAATGACACTGCAACACATGGCGTCTAAATTGGGTGCCCTAATTTCTTCTATATATTGAACTCCCACACTCCCAATTTTACACATCTCTTCTACCTCTTCTCACAATCTTCTTCACATTTTATTTCTTTTTCAATAGATCCACTTTCAATAATGACATAGTTGGCTTAAATGACTCCCCAACAATTGAGAAAAGTTGGGGAGAATAGAGAGAATTTTCAATCGGCTTAAAGATCAGATTTCGGTAAGGCTCCATCAAGAGGTAGAAGACGGGGAAGCCGAACGGTCACAATCATCGACCAAACCAAGGTGGAAATGGATAGATCGAAAGCGAGAGGAAGGAGAAGAACGTTGATGGCTGACTACCTCGCTCCTAATCTATTGTACAACGAACATCAATTCCGTTGTCGTTTCTAAATGTCGAAGGAAACTTTCCTACTGAACAAGGATGCATTGAGTGAGCGGTATGCATACTTTCGTCAACGATCCAATGCTCGAGGGAAGATCATATTCTCTCCACACCAGAAATGCATGGCAACACTTCGTCATCTATGTTATGGATATGCTAGTGATTCCAATGACGAGTACTTGCGAACGACGGTAATACTTTGGAATGCGCCAGAAGTTCTTTTTGGACATCATCAAGATTTTCGACCGAAAATAATTACGACGACCAACCGAGGAAGATGTCGCCGTTTTTAGGAAATAAACAAAGCACATGGCTTCCCGGGGATTTTAGGGAGTCTTGACTATATGCTCTGGGAGTGGAAGAACTGTCTGGTTGCACGGGCTGCACAATTCTCAAAGAGAGACCACGGGAACGTCCCCACAATCACGTTGGAAGTCGTTGCATCCTAGTACTAGTGGATATGGCACACATTTTTTTGGAATTCCGTGCTCGATCAACGACATCAACATGTTGAATAAGTCAACATTTTTTTTGCGTAGGCGGTTCGAGACTTCGCTCCACCGATTCGTTATACGGTGAATGACCACGAGTACACAACCACCTATTACTTGATTGATTGTATTTTTCCTCCTTGGGAAACATTTGTGAAAATAATATCATGTCCACAACTGCCAAAGCAAAGGTATTTTGATAAACTCCGAGAAGCGGCGAAGAAGGATATCGAACGAGCATTTGGAGTTTTGCATGCTCGTTTTCGTATAATCACTCGTCTGAGCCGAATGTGGAATATGAACTCACTCGCAGTGATCATGTCTGCTTATATTATCCTCTACAATATGATCAATGAGGATTAACGACGTTCGTACCCCGTCGATCCGTTTAAGGATGTGGGTGTCTCGACTGCAACGACTCGTGCCAAGGCATACCTCTAGCGGTGAGCATCACAAGTTTCTTAGAGAATATAACATGGCTCCATGATTGAGAAGTTCATAACCCTCTCCATAATGACCTCATTGAGCATATTTGGAATAAATTTGGAGATGTCGAGCACAATTAGGGTAATGTAATGTAACGACTTGTATTTCACATCGTCGAAGTAATGAAATACGAATTTTCAAATATTTATTTAAAATATCAAAAACAGCTAACCACAAGCAGCTACCACTAGCCGGTGGTTTACCACTGTAGAGCTAGTAGTAACAAGTAGTGGTTTGGTAGAGAGGAAATGTGAAAACAACAACAAACCACTAGCCAATGATTTACTATTGTGGATGCTCTTAAAGAATATAACCATTTCATTAAACTCAGAACTGTGGTACTTAAACACCCAATACACGATAAACAAGAAACTTTCCTAGGTTCCAGATTATAGTCCGACACCCTCATACAATTGCAGGTGTATTGATGCTATGGACCCGTACAAAATATCTACTTTATCTCGTAGATCGCCGATAAACTAAACAAATAAGAAAATAAAATAGAGAAACTAGATGTCCAGGTACTCGAGATTTCTTAAGGAGCATGTTGGTTTTGTAAGAAGAACATTTAACCAGTGTAGTGGGACCCGCCACAAGTGATGCATGATAGTCTCTTTTATCTAGAATAGAAAGGGGTGTCCCGTCCTGGTGGAGGGTGGTCGAGGGGCATGGCCGAGTATGGTGTAGAGCAGTCCTACAGCCCACTGTCGTACACCCCGCCCTGAGTCTCATATATCCTACTGAAACTGTTTTGCATACCTCGCCTAGGTAACCACCATAACCATAGATGACATTTGGGTTGTAGTTCTTTTAGGACAACGTCGGCCCACCAAGGCATACCGTTTCCTGGTATTGTCCATCGTCAGCACAGCTCTCACCGACATGATGACAATTGGATTGTCGTCGTCCTCGTCCAAGAAAAACCTATCTCATTTGTCTTTGTTAGAGCTACAAGACCTTCTTCTACTAAGATAGAAGGTGTAGATGGTGGTGCCCCGAATAGATTGAGGAGAGGAGGGAAACAGAGGGACGGAGAAGTGAAGTTTGCGCAACAGTAATGATTCTATTGAGAAACCTCAATCGTTCTGTCCACACTTAGAGCATTTATAATGCACCGAACGACGACGTAAATACGAACCGTGAACCGCTATTTAGTGGGTCTCGGGTCGATGCGTTGTGGAGCGTCATTTTTGCGACCACGAACCGCTAAATAGTGGGCGCCGTTTTTGCGACCACAAACCGCTAAATAGTGGGCGCCGTTTTTGCTACCACGAACCCGCAACCCGCGACTCGTGAACCCCTATTTCGGATCACGACTCGTTATTTACTGGCTCCTGGCCAAAAAAAAATAAACCAC
>JAYMTN010003079.1:0-10300 GCA_036897425.1 Erodium trifolium
GTCCTGTCCTGTCTCCGGAGGTCTGCGATCCGTTGCTCGTTCACGTGGCGATGACGATTGATTTGGAGTACTTGAGAGGTTCTGTTGCGGCGGTACACTCTGTTCTGAAGCACTCTTCTTGTCCGGACAACATTTTCTTCCACTTCATCGCCGCCGGTTCGAGCTCCGACCTCGCCCCGGTCGTCCGCTCCACGTTCCCTTCCCTGAGATTCAAAGTCTACGCCTTCAACGAGAGCCTGGTCAGCAACCTCATCTCCTCTTCCATTCGTGAAGCTCTGGAGAACCCATTGAACTACGCAAGAAGCTACTTAGCCGACATGCTCGAGCCCTGCGTGGAGAGAGTGATTTACCTGGACTCCGACGTCGTTCTGGTCGACGACATTCAGAAGCTCTGGTCCGTTCCCCTTACTGGGGCTCCGGAGTACTGCCATGTCAACTTCACCAAATACTTCTCCGACAAATTCTGGTCCGACCCGGAATTGTCGGGAGTTTTTGATGGGAGAAGGCCGTGTTACTTCAATACGGGCGTGATGGTGATGGATCTGGCGAGATGGAGAGAGGGTGATTACACGAGGAAGATAGAGAAATGGATGGAGGTTCAGAAGGAGAGGAGGATTTACGAGCTGGGTTCTCTGCCGCCGTTTATGTTGGTGTTCGCCGGAGATGTGGAGGGTATCGATCACCGGTGGAACCAGCACGGGCTGGGCGGGGACAACGTGGTGGGCAGTTGCCGGTCATTGCATCCGGGGCCGGGGAGCTTGCTTCATTGGAGCGGGAAGGGGAAACCATGGACGAGGCTTGATGAGAGGAGGCCGTGTCCGGTTGATCATTTATGGGCTCCGTATGATCTATACGACCAGGACCATGGTGAGTCTCGGCTACAGGAACACAAGTGATGGCAACGTATTTTGATTCTTTTGTTTTAATCATATTCTTTCTATTTTTACGGTTCCGTGTGCATAGCTGTATACGTGAGTATATATATACACAGAGTGGAGGGTCTATTGTATCAGTTCCATTTTTGCAGCATAATTATGAATGTTTAACCCAGATGAAATTAAGTTTCTATGGTAAAAGATACCCAACTTTTTTATCATAAACAAATAAATACATCGATACATGATCATGCGAGTACAATGAGACTAGGAATTCTGTCTGCACGATCCTAGTAGTTGACTCCTGTGTGTGTCGCAAAATCCACCATGATCTTCTCTCCGAGAAGATAATCGTTCAACGAGGAAGAACATCTCGGAGGAATATCCGGATGAGGAAGGACATCGCTATAATCAACTTGTAAAGGCAAGGACAGCTGATTTGTAATAGTGGGAAAAGGGACTAGCATTTGGTCTAGTCTAGTAGTCGGGTTTGTAGTAGAATTCTAGCCAAACTCATTCATTCTAGACCATATCAGCCTACTTCTCACACTACTGCCCAACGATCCCAAAGGCCCATGAAAAATCGCCATATCCGCAAAGGTCAAGGGCAGTGATCTGAGTGATCGAGCGAGCAACTGAACTGATATGTCTGATATGTCGGAAAGGTAGAGAGTGTTGGGCTTGCTAGAGGGGTAGGAGTTATGGGCTATCTCTTCCAAACTATCCAGGATCACGTCGTTACCGTCCGGTCTTGGAAGGTAAAGAATTTTATCCACTAGACATTCTCGACTAGCACATCAACATAAAAACTTGAATACCTAATCGGAACCAACCTACTGCTCGCAGACCTCAACAATGTGGACATGTGCCAAGACCCTAGATGACTAAGATGGTGTCCGGGAGCAAAGGTGGATAAGAACAAGCATTCGAGTTTCTCAACTATCTCAGCTATTGGAACTGCGGCTCCAACACCCTATGGGGAGTCCCGAGATTCCGGTCACCAAATCCTTATACTGACCATCACCAAATCCATATCCAATCGCTTAACCGATGGAATCACCAACTCCTCCATCCTCACAGCTCTCGTCCTATCATATTGTTTCGAGTACCATCCTTGCTTTCCCAAACTTAACATCCTTCGCTACCATCTGACTCCGCGAAACCCTAATATTCGAGGATGAAATGAATCGAAAATAGATAGAATTTGGGCTACATGGAAGAGAAAATGGATAAAAAAGTGTAACCAAGTAAAAATCTTATCTAGTCAACTATAGTTAAATACAATTTTACATATAGTTTACCATATCTCAAAAGGCAAAACTTCTGCTTCGCATTTCAGGAGGTATCTGTGAGGTTGACCGTGTGTTACGTACACATATTTTATTGTAATGGCAGTTAGAGTAGACAACACTGCAACAATTCATCAGAGATGCACAACTAATAAAGATAAAGTGCATTAACTCAAGATTAATAAATGACCCGCATGACTAATGGTGGATGTTCAAAGAAACTTCTAGAATGGAATATATCATATCAAAGTCAAACTCTGGGAATTCTGGAACCATGTGACAAATGCATTCAATAGTCAATAATATGCAATGGTGCGACACAAACTTACTTTTCTGGTCAACCCTGGCATGTCTGATGCTTGAGCCTATTTGAGGGAGGATTTCCAGCTCTCTCTCGATTTTAGATTGTATTCCATGACGTTTAACTCTTGAAGTAGTAAAGAAAAGGGAGGCGGGCTGAAATGAAAATGTTATAATCACAAATAGTCTTCCGATAAAAACAAGCTAGAGGAAAAAGAAAAGAATTTACATGTCACTGTTATATTTGCATTACAACAATCCCACTACACAGCTTAAGTGCAATCTGTTCTCCAAGCCTCTCAAATGATGACCAAGCAGCATGCACCTGCCACCAGAAAGAAAGCAAGACTTAGTGCTATGCTTTCATAGTAGATAGATTATACTGATTCACCAAGGCAACAGGTGAATAATTTAGGATAATTTGGCATCAACCCAGGATCAGTATGTTTTCTACTAGTTATGTATGATCCTAATGAACCAGAGCAGAAGTGTAATCTTGGTCAATACTGTAATTCCAAAACATAAGGGTCATTTGTGTATGCAGCCATAACCTTGCTTTTGCAGAGAGGGGACAGATCTTGCCATTGAGCAAAAAATTCACCCTCCAACAGTAAAAACTTCTTGTTAGTTGTTACAGTTCAAATACAACATGCTAATTCAATCATCAAATTGGCAAATTTCTTGCTTTAAGTCTTCAATCTATGTGGGTGGTGAGTGTGTGTACCTGAATGCAGCCAACCATGAAATAGACAACACTACTAAGTTGAAACTAAGCTCAGGACAACGCAAGTATGAGAAATTTCATAAGATAAAATACCAACCAGAAGAGCAGCTTTGCTAAGTAATCCCGGGATGTGCCTATTGTGTTGCATAATTCATCTGCACCATCTTGATTGTTCTTTGTATTCCTCATGACCGGTTTTCCCATAAAATCCAAAGTAGTATCGTCTTGAAAGAATCTACACAATACGTTCTGAACAAGTTGATGAATTATCTCCTCCACCTCTATTGATGATGGTCGAGATAGTTCTGTCACCTTTTTAACATAATTCAATGATATTAGACATATTTGTGATATCTTCAAGGCTTGAAGAGTATAACTAAATTACAAATTGGAGCAACACCACATCAAGTTAATAAATTTTAAGCCATTACCATATCATTATCCAAGGAGCGTAAATATTCCAACAGATCATTCTTATTTCCCCTTCCATTTTCTGTTTGCATATTTTCCTGCTTCTGAGCATTCAATTCCTGACACACCAAAAAAAACTCATTAGCTTAAAGTGAGAATGTCCAGGACCATGCCAACTAGATGATTGAGTCACCATTGAAGTTTCAAATTATTATACCTCACCCGTACAAAGATCATACACTGAACCTGGATATTATGCCCATTACACGTGAATGATGAAACACATACATGATTTTAAGGATCAATTTAATATGACTCAATACATGCACAAGCAACTTGGGTTAGACACTCCACATAACAACATTACAAAACCATTTGAGCAAAAGTGAAATGCAGTAACAGAGTCACTCAAGCTAACAGTAGAAACCAAGAAACATGACACACATGGAATTAATGCTAATAATATAGAACATGTCAGTGATGCTAGTGCCTCCCAAAATGCATCTGGAAAGTACCATGTTGTCAATAACAAGGCTAACCTAAGCACAGGTGACAAGGCTTCACTTGTTTTATATCCAGCAAGTTCTTCGCCCAATCACCAATTTCTATAGACAACCAAGCACACAAGCTCAGAGGCAAAAGGGAGGTGGAGGAGGCTATTCTGACAAATTTAACCATATCTTCCTTTATTTGACAATTGACACACTTAGCACATTGAAAACAGGTAAATCAATTCGTAATTCACAAACACTCATTACATACATAAAAACAAGGTCTGATTGTAGTTTAGCATGCCCAAATCAATTAGAAGCAGCAATATGGAGCTACACTATTATGGGCCACTAGACAAGGGGGAGAAGCAGAGTTGATTCCAAAGAAGTTCAACTCTCGAAGGGCACCTTATACTACACCAAACATATATTTTGGTAACTGATAGATTCACACACACACACAATGGAGGGGTAATAGAGAAAATTGATGAACACCCTAACATCCAGAGTCTCTCCAGTTTGATCAATTAAATAGCCATATCCTCTTCAATACTATTTCACATTAATTACCCATATCACAGAACAATTAAGTAAGAAAACATCAGACAAGAGCAGAAATGATTACCTCCTTTGCTGAAGATAACTCTGACTGCAACTGTTGAATATAGTTCAATGCCTCTGCAGGCAAATCCTCCAAAAGCTGGGGACTTCTCTCAAAATCCTTAAAAGCCAACTCAGCAACAGAAACCTCACCTTCCCTATCCTCACTCTCCTTACACTGCCCTGTTGAAACCTCGCCCTTAGAAGAAGAATTTGACTTTCCAGATAGATCTAAATTCCTTGTCAAAGCTATCCGATACTCTGCATTCCAGAGTGTGTACCTGACACCAAACCATCAGAATGACACCTTATCAGCAATTGAATTCAATTTCAACTTAAATTCCTGAGAAAATAATTAAGCAACCGAGCAAGGGATTATCCATCATACCCGGTGATGATTGAGGATGCGAGAAGGCGATCCAGCGGGTGCTTAGAAACGCTAACGGTGACAGAGAACTGGTCCGAAGGAAGCAAACCAAGCATGGTGGAAATGGTCTGCTTCATGGAGTCCCTAGCGGAATCGGAGACGCCTTGGGAGATAACGGAGGTGTCGAGAGGCTCGATTCGCTTGAGCAAATTGGCGATTACGGAGAAGCCGCGGTCGAAGCTGGACTTCCTAGTCGAAACGAAATCGTCGGAAACACCACCGCTGAGGCAGCTCACGGTGAGACCGGGGGATAAAGAGGAGCGTCGCCCATTCGTGGAGAGATGGCGCGAAAAGGAAAGGGGCAGGGGATGCGGGTGGTGAATCGGCTTGATGTACAAGTCGGTGACGCGAGAGAGAATGAAGGCTCGACCTGGAGCCGCCATGAAAGAGCAGGAGCTCTTGGTCTCTCTCTGGTGGTGAGGGTGGTTCGCAGAACTCTTCCCTTACCCTCTCTGAGTCTGAGCTCTTAGCCCACTACATTTGTTTGATTTTTATTTTTATAAGTAAATATTTATATTTATGTCTTCTTATTAGTTGAGGATATGCCCCCAAGGTTTGGGGCTAATTACGGATTCACCACTCTAGAGTTGTGATGGACGGTCAGGATCTGACTACGAGGTCGAGTTTCGCTGCCACACATTGCTGCTTGTTTTATGTTTCTTTTGTGATTTATCATTGCAAATTACAGTTTTGCCACTAACGTGCCTTTGTCTACGTTCAATTTCAATTTTAAATGACCCACTTGTTATATACCGATTGGTTGGCACCGCTTTTTCCTACCCAAATTAACAATGCTTGAACAAATAGGTTCTAAGCGTATAGAATTAAATTTAAGACACGAGAAAAAAGAGATTGCTTGTAATCCATATGCATTAGATTCCCAACAAATTAATTCTTGCCTACCGTGTCTCTATCATCATTATAATTAAACAACTGATATGGATAATCTTCATATTAGCGATTAAGTGCTTAAATTCTTGACATGGCTGTGACGATTTGAGTCTCAATGACAATCAAGCTAGAAATGATTAAATATGCAAGTAAACTAAACGATCTCTGTTATTCCTCTTTTTTCATTCATAAATTTGGTACAAATATAATCTAACCTCAATCAACAGGGAACTTATTGCATATAATTTGCAACTGAACAGAAAAATTGGAATATACCTAGACACAGGACTTGGGTGCTTGAAGGTTAATATGGAGATTGAGCTCAGCTGAGTATAGCTTTCAAGTTGAGTGCTATAGCTTACTTAACCATTGTTGTGAAGTTTGAGAGATGGGTTGTGCATCATGGTATGGGATGTATCTCTTCCTTCCCTGCAACTTCAGTGTACCATGATTTCCATGCCTCCTTATAATGCCCAAACAGGTCACACAGAGCTGCCATATCATTAACAAAACCCAGTCAGTCATTTAGTTGCTGAGGACCATACTAAGTGCATCATATGAAAGGCCAAATCTAGAAACAAGACAGTTATCTTGAGTCCGGGAATTGGCATATCCAAACTCAGAATGTTATACCAAAGCTGGCCAAGCTTTGGGATGACTGACCATTTCTCAGCCATAAGTAATGCCCACTGACAAAAATTCATTGCAGTTCACAAAATTATGTATGGGCATATGCTGGTTATAGTTTAGAAGGCTGATTCCAAAGGAAACAAAAGCATGGCAGAGAAATGAAACCTATTTCTCATTTAAGTTGAGATCTCCACTACAGATAATTTGAATAGAGAAAGTATGAGGCATGGGTTTTCTAACACTAGGCTAATTTACTCTGCATAGCATAAAAGGCAGGTCATTTAGTTTTGCAGGAAAAAAATATAAGATACCTTCATTACGATACTGAGGGCGAAAGGTAGAAGCCAGGTTCTCCCAGTCTTGAGGTTGTCTTCCATTCTTATTTCCAGAATGTCCTATCCGAAGTACACCTACAGGACTGAATGGGCCATATGCAAAACTCTTTGCACTAAGATTCGGGTTCTGTTCTGATTCATTTCCATCCTGGACATTTTCTGAACTGCTGTCTTTACCATGTGTATGTTGTGTTGGCGTGTTCATTATTGCCTTATTTGAGTGCTGATTAATTGAAGACTCAAGCTTTGGTCTCTTTGAACATTGATTTGTAATGTCAGTTCCAAACATCCTCTTCTTTGATTCATTATGGATCAGAGCAGTAAGCAGTTCAGTCTTGGGTTTTCCCCTCCATCCTAACCACCTAAATCCTTGTTTCCTGCTCTCTGGATGATGGGTCTAAGGATCAATCAAACAAACCAAGAGTCAATTACGGAAAATACACAATAGAATAGCTTATTCACAATCAGTTAAGATAACACTCTACATATATGTATTTACCTTTTCGATCAAGTTAATGGAAGACAGCACATTTGTAATATCATACAGTCTTCGTACTTTTGCTGCAGAGCCAAATTAGTTAAAGTGTTAACTCATAACTTCACTAGTTCAGCATACTCCAAAGTTAAACTTAAGTACAAATTTAGCTATGGTTAAGTTAAGGTCAATTACTGGCTGACGAGTTGCCATCACCCAGCAATGCTGTCGCAGCATTATCGAGTGTGATTAACTTCACCTATAAAGGGAGAAAATAAGAGATCAAACCAAGTGAAATTTAATGGAAATTGGAAAAGTTCATCAGGTAAACAATACTAGGAAGTCCCCTTACATCTGTACAAAGGAAAAGCTTAACAAAGTTCTCTGTTAGTTGTGCTAGAGATTTCTCTCTTCGGCTGTCTAAGAAACAAACCAATATTAATTCAGTATAAACAGGGCAGTGCAGGTAATTGCTTACTATTTAAGCCAGTTCATTAACTACATACTAAAATGAGAAAAGCATTACCGTTGTTGGATGATGTGTTTTCTTGGCCTTCAACTTTTGTAGGTGCAGAAGACTCTCCATTTTCATTCTTACTCTGCTCCTGTTTAAACAGCACATACATAAAACAGGGAAATAATGAAAATATGACTCATGTTTTCTGTTGTTGCGAGAAAAGATAACCACCAGTGGAACACCAAGCAGAATAAAATTAAGCCTAGTTGAGTAGGGCACCATTACTCATCGTCCAAATGCTAAACAATCACAAGTCTATAATTCAACAATTCAGATTCTCATAACCAAACAAATTAATAACTCAAAGCAAAATTAGGTGTTGCGTACCTTTGCAACACTGAAACAACCCGAGTTGTTAAAGTTTTCTCTGAAACCCTCTTCCTGCAGAACGACCAGAACAAATATACATCAGAATTATTCATCAAAAACAACTGAAATGAGCAAAGCTAAAAATAATCATGGTGTACCTCTAGCCCTTCTAAAGCCCGTGGAATACCTGCAAAACCCTTCCATGAGTACTGGTTCTTAGCTTTCCTTGCTACAACCTGGATAATTCGAAAACCCAATCCAATAAGTTTGATAGATTTTTTTTTGTAATTACAAAACTTAAAAACATATAAAATTTGCCAATATAATAGAAGAATAGAGGTATTACCCCAACACTCTCCAGTATATTAACAACATCATATATCCTGCGCCGCTCAACTCCTGCAAATTAAAGGATGTATTAGTAGGTAGAAAAGAAAGAAAGAAAAAGCCCCACTTGAATGCCGTGAGAATATCTAAGGGGCCCCCAAAAAATAAATCATCCAGTTGAGCCTATTTTGAAGGAAAGTTTATTTCTTTACTTCAATTATTCAAAAAAAAATCCATACATTTAAGCCCATTTTAAGGGGGGGAAACTTCATTTACTTGAAATTATACGCCAATTAAAAAAAAAAACATCCATTTCGAGCCTCAATTTTAAGGGGGGGAATCGTTCTTCACTTAATCATACATAATCAACCACGCCCAGAAGTTTACTCGCCCCCAATTCCATTTCCCCAATTCCCCCACCTGAAATGAACTGATTACAGATAAAATGCTCTAGAACAGATCGAAATGTACATACCTAACTGGGTAGCTGCATCATCGAGTCCAATGGATTCGATTCCATCTCGATTGTATAACCTCAGAAAGCTGAAAAGCATGAACATCGATGCAGTGAGTAAAGCAAATCTAATCAGAAAAAAAAAACATTAGAGAGGGATAGGTGAGGTCGGTTAGAGATTACTTGGTGCACAAAACCCCGAGAGATTTTTCTTTGCGGCTGTAAGAGTGCAGCCTGGTTCCAGATTCCTGAGAACCAAACGGTGGCGATGCCATATCCCGGACCGGGAAATAGAATAAGTCCGTTCCGTTGAATTCGAGCTCGTTCGTTGACGATGCTCCTGATCGGGAAGAAGATCAGAGAAGTTGCTGAAGCTGCTGCTACAGTGTGGGGGAACAAATATAACCTAAGAGAGAGAAAGGTAAAGGCTAAAGCGAGACCGTTAAAGGGCGAGAGGGAGGGGATTTTCCCGGGTTTGTCAATTCCAAAGGATAAAATGGTAATGATATCTCCATCCTCGCGGGAACTCAATTTTTGGATCGGCGGTTTGCTGCCAATTTACCACATTGTCCTTACTCGTCTTCGCATTTCAGTTGCACCAAGGGACATTCGCGTCCAAATAGTATTCTTGTATTCAACTCAATTTTAAAAAAAAAATATGATTGCATTCATGTAAGACAAGTTACAGTTGGATAATCTAAAGTGCAAGCGGGATAAATCCGAGGCAGGCCGAGAATAAGTCCGACTAACCCGTTTGAGACCCAAACACGATAGCCGGCATTCTTGGCACCTAAAAGACGTCTACCCTGATAGTAGACCTGAAACTCATACACTTGATTGGCACAGAAACCCACCAAGGATCTAAATTCCCCAAGGGGGAGGTTGTCTCATTGAGCGATGAGGGTTCGTCCCCCATCCCGCGAATACTGGTCCGCGGGGTCGTGGGGGAAGGACCATCCGGTCTCTCCCCCTCTCCTTGGGCCCATCATGGGTCCCGACGAGGCTGTTTTACAGCCTTCGTCGCACTTGTAATATCCAGGACCGGTAGAACATCCTCTATGATCAGGTCCGCTTCCATGATTTTGAGGTCCCTTTTTCTTGAAGCTGCTTCCTTAACAGCCTGAGCAGACTCCTTCTTTGTCCTTGACTTGGCGATTCTGGGAGTTCGGGGGGTCACTTGCTTCTGCCCCCCAGAGTTCTTCCTTGGCGCCCTTAGCAGCAACAATGTGGCCTATACTGAACCCG
>JAYMTN010003080.1:0-10300 GCA_036897425.1 Erodium trifolium
GAGTTAATTAATTTCTAATTAAGAGTACATTAGACTCGCAATAGACCGATTCGGGTCTATTCCCATTGTGGCACCAAAAACAATAGACCAACGAATCGGTTCTAATTGATTCGTGGGGTCCATCGAGGTCCACTATTTTTTCCAAAGAATAACCCAATTAGACCAGGATTAGACCGATTCGGGTCTAGTCCCACTGTGGATGGTCTAAGAGGTTCTAGCCATAGTAAAAACATAACTCTTAATGTACAATATAAAACAAGATGACTGTAGTATTCATTGATGAATATTAAATATGTACAAATTTATACATACAATACAAAAATTACATGCCTTACCTTACCAAGAAAGATGTAATATAATATTAACAAATTAGATTACAACAAAATTTATACATAATAATAGTATAAGGTCCAATATTCCAAGCCGTTAGATTATAAGAGCAGAGTAATTTGGTTCTGAGAAAGTGATGTATGGAATTGTATCATATGGTCATTTGAATGAGGTGAGTAAAGCAACACCATTACTGTAGAACAATATTCGACCAAGCCTTGGGATTCATTTGGAACCCATATAAAACTGATGCTATAAATTAGACCAAAGCCCAGATCAATTCTTCAACTACCTATAGAAACTAACCATTTCATTTGGTGAAACTACAAGCAAGAGATAGTTTAGGAGTCAAACAAGTTTGATACCTCTGAGGAGTCCAAGAACGTGGCGCATTGTAGGCCGCTTTGCTGGATTATCAGCTAAGCAGAGTAAGGCAATGTGCAGAACCTTGAGCATTCCCGGTTTGCCGTCTGCATCAAGAATCGTTGGATCAAGAACATCAGCTTGGTTCTTCTTCATCTTCTGAAACACCCAACCCACCAAATTCCCACCCTCGACTTCCTTGAACTCATCTCCAGTTGGCTCCTTCCCGCTCACCAGCTCCAGTAGAATCACACCGAAACTATACACATCTCCTCTTGTTGTGGACCTGCAGCTCTGCCCATACTCGGGTGGGATGTACCCCAGTGTTCCTGCAATGTCTGTGCTCACATGGCTCTCATACGCGCTGATCAATCTCGCAAGCCCAAAGTCTGCTACTTTTGGCTCAAAGTCCTCATTCAGCAAGATGTTACTGGCTTTGATGTCCCTGTGAATGATGTGGGGACTCAACCTGTGGTGCAGATAGGCAAGGCCGTGAGCTGACCCTATAGCGATTTTCAGACGCTTGGCCCAGTCAAGGTCCCCGCTTCTGTTTCTCAGCCAATGATCTAAGTTACCATTCACCATATACTCGTACACAAGGAGCTTCTCATCATCCACAGAGCAGTACCCCAGCAATGGCACAAGATTCTGATGCTTCACTTTGCCCAAGGTTTCCATCTCTGCAAGGAATTCTCGAACCCCTTGGGTTTTGGCCTGGTTAAGCTTCTTCACTGCAGCCACTTTCCCGTATGGCAACATAGCTTTGTACACTGTTCCAAAACCTCCCTCTCCAATGATATTTTCCCTGCTGAAGTTGTCAGTGGCTTCTAGAATATCAGCAAAGCTCAACTTCAGCAGTGGCGGCTCAAATGTATGTGCATTCAAGCTCAAAGGTACCTCTGACCCGCTATTGCTCAAGTAATAAATATTTGCATCAAGACTGATTTTTTCCTTCTCATCAAGGTCCCTTTGCCTGCTGCTTGTAGCAGTCCATTTCCATATGCCAAGAGACACAGCAAAAGCCATGATCATACTCACACTGATAATTACAATCGCCCTAGCATTGAACAATGACCATCTTCTCTCGATGCGTTTCAACTGACAGTTTATGCCCATTTGTCTTCCACAGAGGCCTTTGTTTCTGGCAAGAAAACTTGGTGAAAGATTTTGACAAAGACCATCATCAGGCACGAGCCCTTCCAGTCTGTTATCAGACAAATTAAGGTAAATGAGGGTGTTTATGCTGCACAAACTTTCAGTAATGTGTCCTGAAAGCTTGTTCTCAGAAGCATCCAAATACTCTAGCTGCAATAGATTTTCAAGGTCTCTAGGAATCTCTCCTGTAAATCCATTGTCATGAACATCCAAAGACGTCAAGTAAGACAAGTTTCCCAATGACCTTGGCAAGTCCCCTACAAAACAGTTATGACTCAAGTTCATTTCTACAATCTTCCATGCCGGGAATTCAGGAAAAGATGGTCAAGCATACCAGAAAGCTTGTTATGTTGAACATACAGACCCACAAGATGCACCATGCGCGAGATAGACCAAGGAAGCTCGCCAGTAAGCTCGTTAGAGCTCAAATCAAGGTGGGTAAGTGCAGTCAAGTTCCCAAAGGACTCAGGGACAGAACCAGACAGCTCATTACCAGTCAAATTCAGCTTAACCAAAGAGCTTAAACTGCCTAAACTTCCAGGGATGGATCCGGTCAGCTGGTTGTTTTCCAAATAGAGTCCTTGTAGCTTGAGAGTCTCCCCGAATTCAGATGGAACAGAACCAGTTAGCAAATTTCCTGACAAGTCCAGTGTGACAAGATTACTCAAGCGTGAGAAAGATCTCGGTATCTCACCTGTAAGCCTATTGTTGCAGAGCACAAGATTCACAATCACCAGACACTCTCCAAGTTCTTTAGGTATCGAGCCAGACAGCATATTGTTAGACAGATCAAACACCCCACGGTGCTGAACAAAGCTTATATCAGGTATGATAGAGTTTCGAAAGTACTTGGATGATGAACGAATGGACCCGGATAAATTGTTGTAAGATAGAACCAGGCATTGCAAACTAGGCAGGTCAGCAAGTGTGTCCGGAATAGGCCCAGAGAAGTGGTTGTGTCCGAGGTCCAATGTGCTGAGCTCTTTGCAATGTCCAAGCTCAAGTGGGATCCTCCCCTCAAGAATATTTCCATTCAGGTTCAAAACAGAAAGGTTGATCAGATTACCAATCTCTTTCGGTATTGGCCCCTTCAACCGATTGTTGCCAATAACCAGCCTTTGCAAAGAAACAGCATTCCCAATCTCTCTGGGAAGAGAACCCTCCAGCAGATTGTTAGCAGCTGAAAACTCCATCAATGTGGTTGAGTTCCAGAGACCGAAAGGTAATGTACCAGAGAAAATGTTTGAGTCAAGATCAAGAGCCACCAGTGGGAGCTCAGACAGGTACTCTGGGATCGAACCCACGAGCCTATTGCCCACCAAATCCAACCGGTTCAGGCTCCTACACTTGGCAAAAGTCTTCTCAATCGTCCCCTCCAGAAGGTTACCATGAAGGTCGATCTCAGACAGCACCACAGCATTGCAGAGCTCCTCTGGTATGGAGCCCGTCAACAAATTGTTGCTCAACCTAATGTGGGCAAGGGCAGAGCAGTTTCCGAGAGCTGGAGGTATTGTGCCCAGAAACCGATTACTTGAAAGCAGAATGGAAGTGACCTGAGTCCACTCGCCGAGCCAAGCAGGCAATGGACCGGACAAAAGGTTGCGCTCCGCCGAGAAGGAAATCATGGGAAGCTCCGAAAGCTCCTCCGGCAACGACCCGGAAAGGAAATTGAAAGAAAGCGCCACCGATTTCAAGTTCCTGCACCTCCCGAGCTCCGCCGGCACAGACCCGTTGATCTCAGCGTAGACTAGATTCATCATGCTGAGATTCTGCAACTTGCCCAGAAACGACGGTATCGAGCACTTGAGAGGGTTGTAGGAGAGGTCAAGCATGCTGAGCGATCTCATATTCGCCATCTCCTCCGGCAACGGGCCTGATATGGAGCAATGTGGAGCGTAGAAGCTCTCTAGGCGCGAAAGCTGGCCGATTTCGGGAGGTAACTGGCCGGAGAGCTTGTTGGAGCCGATGTAGATGAAGGTCAGGTTCTTCAATTTCCCGATTCCGCTAGGGATTTCTCCGGAAAAAGAGTTGTTTGACAAATCCAGAGAGCTCAGCGATGTGAGGTTGGCGATTTCTGGTGGGATTTTTCCTCTGAGGAGGTTGGAGGAGAGGTCGAGGACCAGAAGGCCCTTGAGAGAGAAAATGGAAGGTGAGAGCGGACCTTCAAGTCGGCGGTTTGGGAGCGTGACGGAGGTGACTCGGCCGAGTTGGCAGGAGACACCGACCCAGTTGCAGTAGTGAGACGATCGGTTCCATGAGGACAGAACCTCAGGGTTGTCAAGAGCATTTCTGAAGGAAATGAGATAGCTTTTGTCTTCACCATCAACAATGGCGTTAGAAAGCTTGGGAAGGAGCTGCAACAGAAAGAGGACGCTGAAGAAGAAAGGTCTGGACGCCATGGCACGAAGCATCATGAGAAAGAAGTTAAGGGTTTAGAGAAAGGGTAGAGCTTGTTTGAGGGTCAAGCGCCATTGCTATAGCCGAAGCCAGCTTCTCCATTACAAGAGTTTCAGAGAAGAAGGTACAGCGAGTCAGAACAGAGCGACCTGCGTCAAGTGTGAGTCAAAGGCGGCCAATTTCTGTTTTGATCTTTCAGTAATTACATATGTAGCGCTAAAGTGTTGTGAAATCATGAAATGTGCCCCACAATTTACTAGAAAACCTCTCCCTCTTTGTTTCTGAAAATCTGGCTTTATTCTCTCATTGCAGTTTCATGGTGGCAGTTAGGGGTGTGATTGACTATTCTATGTGCACAACTTACCATTAATTAATCATATAAACAAGGATAATTTCATATGAAAAAAAAAAACTATTCTCAATTAACTTCCGGTTACATGATTATAAAACAATATTAACCGTTTGATTTTATTGAACTTAGCATGAAATGTCTAAATTGCTCCTATACATTATAAATAGCATATTAAAATATACACAAATTAAGAGTTCAAAAAGTTAGTTATAAACCTTCAAGATGAAAACAGTGTTTTTTAGAATTTATAAATATTTTTAAAACGATTTTTTCTATTTATAATTTATTGAAGAAATTAATTAAGCAAACGGACGGATGATGTCGTTGTCTTCCTCTTCTTTTTTTCTTTGGCTTCGTCGATGCACCTCTTTCGTAAATTCGACAATGAAATAAACAATGGTCGACCTTTTCTGTTTCCAAGTCCGAGTCATCACCGACAAGTCGTATCTAGGACTCGATAAGGTTTTAGACGAGCAGATTCCTGAAGCTCGAACAAAACGACAACCAACGATCTTCGTTGTGTTTGCTACGACGACAAGGGGTAGCAATATGAAGCCCGAGCACAACAAATGTTAGCAATTTTGAATCTTGAACCTCCAAATATTTGAGCATGATGACGCTCCGACTTCGAGTTGTTAGGTTGTCGATATTCAATTTTTTTTCTATCAATTTTCCATCTAAAAAATGGTAGGAAAAAGCTTTTTGAACTATTATTTTAGACGGATGATTTTTTTCTTCCGTTTGTATGAATAAATAAGTGTTAAATGTGTATCAAATGGATTTAACGAGTAATTTTAAATTGGGATAATATCACTTAATTACATCTAACTAGAAACTTTGTATGGTCCATCATTTAACTTTCCGTGATTATCACTTTCATCGACTACGTTGATTTTCCATTCAAAATCAACGTAAATAGTTCATAATACGCCTCACTGACAATCATATTTTCAATAATACCTTCACTAACCTTCAAAATTTCAAAATTGTCCACAAAAAATTATTAATATTTCATTTTCATTCATTCTTTTCTTTATTTATCTTCAAGTCTGAAATTTGTAATTCTAAAAAATGTCCACGGAATATTGGTGCATCCTCTCAAGTAGTGTCTCATGTATAGTAAGTATTCTATTGTACAAAGTACTCTATTTGATCTTGGTTGTTCTTCTTGATCAGACAGAGCTTTTGGACTTTAAAGAGCTCAACTTTGGGTTGTTCGGTCTTTTGCAATTTCTAGAAATCAAGAGTGATAGTTTTGTGTGGATTATTTAGTTTTTTCTTCACAGGGAGACACATGAAAGACGGGATGAATATTTTCTTTCTCGGTAACCGTAAGTTTTTTTTATGCAACCTTCCCTAGTTTCCCGATGATCTCGAATGGTCCAAGTTCTTTCTTTAGGCCTATGTTGATTGCTTATAAGGTTGGAGCCGGAGGTACACCCATTCTCCGACCTTGAAACATTTCTCCGATCTCTTTTTATCATCTTGTTCCTTCTATCTTTACTGCGTGGAAGTCGAGTTATCCTTCAAAATTCGAGCAACAAATGCTCTATTGGTAGGAATTCCTAGACGGTTGACGTCTTTCCTACTGCTAAATTTGGTTCAAACTGGATCATTTTAAGGGTTGTGTGATAGGTCGTGTTATACCAGAATTCAGCCTAACCCATTTTCTCCATTCCTTGGGTTTCGAATGTACCATTTCTCTCAGGTCATTCTTGATGCTCTAGTTTAGTCTCTTTGTTTTTCCATCCATATTTATATGCAAAAAAATATACAACAAGAATGAGGATCACTACGATTATAATTTCGTGGTTGGTGTGCTTTGACACATGGTAGTTGTGCTAGCAAAACCTTTGTTCAAGCTAATTGGACTAAAAAACATTAGGATGCTGACCTGAAACAAACACTAATATAATAAGTTCAATTAACCAACTAATGTCTCATACTCATAACCCAGACAATGTCAAATGTCATACTAGGACTGAAATAAGATCATAATATATCAACTCATGCTTAAACAGGGAGATACAATCATACTGGATTGAAAAGCCATAACCATAATCAAACTACTTGTACAGCATTTACAACCTAAGCAGCAGCATCCTTTCCAAACATTCTTGTCAGGTCATTAATTAGTACAAATGGAAAAAATCAAGACTGAGCAGTTTAAACCAGAAATACAGTCAGGGTATCAGAAGAAAACAGCATAAACAGTATAAGACTTGCAAAAGAAAATATCGTTCATCTCGATAGCAAAATCCTTATAATTTGTGTTCTAACACTATATAAATCAATAGTCTTAAAGTTGGACGACATCTTAGTCTCAAATGGACTTTCATAACCGTGAATTTACTGAATAAAATAAATCTTGCATCGAAGCGACAGAATCCATTGAATACGATTTGTGAACATTTTAATAATCATATATAAATGTGAAAGACGAGATCAATTTTGATTATTAGTAGCACTAATTGTTTAAAACAAAATGAGAATACAACTGGGATGTAAAATGTGATTGTGTATTGGCTCACAGCACAGCAACTGAAAAAAAAAACTCTTCAACTTCTTAACCCTTTTGCAATATTATTGCTAGTACCAGTAATACCAAATCTGTGATGCAAATAGGGAAAAATCAATTGGCCCCATCCGGTACTTCCTGCAGCATAAAGTTCTTTCCTGAGAGTCCTTCAGACACCCGAGGTATTTCAGAAAAGAGTCGACATAGCTACATGCGAATCAGTAATCACAGCAATGCCAGTCTTAATAATTTGACAAATCTGTTCCATGAACTTCTCCAGGATGCTATTGCTTAAAGAATGTCGCAGCTTGTATTTATTTTCTCCATTGTCGTGCATTTGCAGGTTAAATGTGATCATCCGCCAAAAAAGAGAAGCCTTTTTTTATCAACAACAAAGCAGGAAATCCTAATCTAGCTTAGTCTAAATCAACCCCCAATTTAACCCCCATCCACACCTGTTCCCATGCAGGTGTGCACCCACTGGGGTTCAAACCTTTGGCCTCAAGAAGGTGAGAGAGCTCACTGACCGACAGGCCAACCCCAGGCATAAAAAAGAGAACTACTATCACCCACAAGAATCCTTAAGTTCCAGAACTATTTAGTCACTGTCAGCATCTTCACTTACGAAATCATCGTCCTCATCTGCAAAACCAGAGTCAATGCTACAATCCAAATCTGACTCCAAGTTCCCCCCTTTATTTCTACCAACATTGTTCCCGGGCTCAAACCTTTCAAAACCATCCTCAACAAAGTCTCGGTTAGAACGCTGCATTTCATCATCTTCTCTATATCTCCTGAAATGATTGGATTCCCCATCCATACTTGCCTTCCTAGGGCTCACCAAAACAAGCTCAGCCAGCTTTCTTCTAGCCAAATACAAATCATTCGGCTCTATCAGCTGACCCTTCTTATACGCCTCCCTAAGAAAAATCGTATGAAGCCTCCCTTGATTCCCCCTAGTTGAAATGTAAAAAATACCCTGATGCCTAAGAAGGAATGCTTTCAATTTGGTAGGCAAATTCATTGTCGGCCTAAAATGGGCAATCCTCTCCAAACTAATCTTCTTCTCCACAGTCAGTGACAGCAGTTCATGAATTGTTGCAATGGCCCTCTTCTCCATCCTCTTCTGAGCCTCAATCGACCTCAAATCATACCCAGATACATCCTCATAGGGCGACCAATAGGGAAGGCGCTGCCATTTCCACACAGCAATCTTGTAATACTTGTCAAGCCTAAACCCAGGCGGAAAATTGACTAGAAACGAAAACCTAATGTTGGCAGCATCAACCCCTCTCTGCCTATACTCTCTCTCCCTAACTTGGTCCACAGCACAAACAGCTAAATTTGGGTCTCTATCCACAACTTCAATGTACTTATCCCTTGTGTCCTTAGAATCAAATAGTCTAAAATATTGTGGGTGGTTGAGAATTACCGAGTACTCGAAATCATCGGGCAGCCCGAATGAGGACCTCGCAATCCGCACATGTTCGAGGCAGAGTCGACCCGTGTTGGACATCATGATGAGCTTCCGGAGGCGCGTGACGGCGTCGGGGATCTGAGCGGTGAGAGCCTGCTGTTCTTGCTCGATTTGGAGAAGCGCTTTCCGGGCCAAGCGGCAATACAGAATCCGGTGAACTGGGTGCTCGTAGATATCGAAAATGTAAGGGAATTTGAGGACGAATCGTCCAGCCTCGTACTGCTTGTAACCGAGGCGGCGAGCGAAGGCTTCGAGCTGAGAGATGGGGAGTGTCTCGTTGCGTTGGGAGAGGATGAGGGACTGAAATTGGAGGATCCTCCGGGTCTTCTTCTCGATCTCCATGCAGTTGTCGAAGGCATGGTCGCGGACTCGGTCGAACTTTTTGGGGATGGAAGTGGACTGAGACTTGGGTCTCGTTGGAATGAAGCTATGGAGGAGAGTGAAGGAACTGGCGGCTCCGAGGGCCTGCTTTCTGGGTTTCAAGAGATCTCCAGAGAAAGTGAAAAAGATTTGTATTTTCATTTTCGTATTCATCTTCTCTCTGGTTCAGGCAAGGGTTTAAGGTTTTGAACAGAGCTTCGGCATCTCTTCGATCAGATCATCAACAGCGGACTCTATATCGTTTGACAAACCTCAACTTCCATAATAGGCCCATGCTAGGTTTGGCCCAATAACTATTAGCAAAGTATTTTTCTTCTTTCAAAACTATGTTATTAGAAATGGGTCGACTCCTTATTTATCACAGGGCAACGCGAGTGGAACGAGAAGAGGATCCGAGATAGTTTTACGATCAGGGACCAAGAGTTAATCCTCACAATCCATTTATCCATGTCCCTAGTTGAGGAGGTGTGATATTGAACGGAGGATGACAAGGGCCTTTACACTACAAAATCAGGATATCGATCCTTCCAAATCATGAAAAGGGACTGGCTTCCATCTACCATGGAATCCTTCTGGGTGGACACCTGGAATGTGAAAGCTCCCCCTCGGGTCAATATTTTCTTATGGAGATGTCTTACCGAATCACTCCAGGTAGCCGCCAATCTTCATACGAGATGCATCCCTATCTCACCACTATGTCCTATCTGTATGTCGGAAGTAGAATACACGGCGCACCTCCTCCTTCACTTCCTGTTCGCAAGAGAATTCTAGGCATTATCGGACCTTCCCTTTCTTTAGTCTCCGGGATGTCATTTCGGGAATAGTGGGAAAAGGTCCTTCAATTGTCGGGCAATGACTCAAAGTCTAAAATGCTTATGTGGAATTTGAATTAGTGGAAGAAAAGGAACGGCTTTGTTTGGAACGATGAATACCTCCTTCCGGCATCAATGGTCATAGCTACAAATATCCATTTTCAAGAAGCAAACACAAAGCCTTACCCGTCAGGTGCAAATCCATCATCAACCCCGGCCTCGCCGCCTCCCCGGTCACCATGGATATCGATCCACACCGACGTGGCCATCTTTCACAATAAGAACAAATCGGGATGGGCCTTTCTTTTTAGGGATGGGACGAGATCAGTCCTTGAAGGCCAAAATGGTATTACCCATTGAAGTCTACCAGCCCCATTAATTGAAGTTATTGCAATCAGATAAACACTCCGATGGGTAAGAGAGACCAACAGATCCAGAATTATCATCCACTCGGATGCCCAAATGGTGGTCAACCTTATATTGGGTGATACAGTGCTTACTTCCCCTTTGTGGGG